>CAUYSK010036787.1:0-21310 GCA_963575035.1 Avahi laniger | reverse complement strand
GCTAATTTTTTTTTTTATATATATTTTTAGCTGTCAAATGAATTTCTTTCTATTTTTAGTAGAGATGGGGTCTCGCTCTTGCTCAGGCTGGTCTCGAACTCCTGAGCTCAAACAATCCGCCTGCCTCGGCCTCCCAGAGAGCTGGGATTACAGGCGTGAGCCACTGCGCCCGGCCGGAAAGTCAGTTCTTTATGAATTCCCAAAAAGCCCCGGGAGTTCGAGTGTGACGGGATGTGGCCGTCGATCCCTGGCGGCGTGTCCACCTGGCTCAGGCCAGGTTCGCATCATTTCCTCCAGTAGGATTTGTTGCTGGCCACCCACCTTCCTGCTCAGCCCCTGCCCGGCCCTCTCACCCACTGCACACACACACGCTCCCATGCATCCACCCACCCACCCGCCCTCCGTCTTACAGGTATTTACCAGGTGCCCAGTGTGTGCCCCGCACAGCCCTTGTGAGGGACACGGTGCTGAAACCCCTGGGTACAGGATGTTGAGGCAAAGCAGTGACAATGGGGAGAAGTCAGATACATGAGGCAGGTCCCTGAGGCACCAGCGCAGTGAGGAACTAAAGTCAGGCCAGGCTGGGAGGCTTCCTGGAGGAGGCGGCTTTGAACTAGGCTGTTGAGTGGAAGTGAGTTGGGGTCAACGCAGGGTGAGGACATACAGTTAATTTATTGAAAGCAGGAGGGTGCTCAGCACGGAGGGGTGGGCGGTGGTTGGGTGGGGTCAGGGTAGAGCCTGCAGGGCGCCCCTGGGCCTCTCCTGCTCTGTCTGAACGCCCCGGTTGGAGCTCCCCCGGTTTCAGGAGAAGGTGTGAGCCTGGGGGAGAGGCTTCACCCTCCCTCTGCCCCGTCCCCTCCCCCAGGTGCGGCTGACCCTCCTGCAGCTGAAAGGCCTGGAGGACAGCTACGAAGGCCGTGTGACCTTCCCGACTGGGAACTTTACCATCAAACCCTTGGGCTTCCTGTAAGTGCCTCCTGCAGAGTGGACAGGGTGGGGCAAAGGGCCACGCGCCTCCTAGACAGACCCAGGTTCTAGTACTAGCTTTGCCACCTCCTGGTTCCATGGCCTCGGACCAGTCAGCTAACCTCCTGAGCCTCAGCCTTCTCCTCTGTGCAATGGGTATGTAACGGCACCCGCAGCAGGCACGGTGACCCTCCAGTGCCCTGGCCCTCCCCAGCCTGCTGCAGATCTCTGGGGACCTGGAAGACCTGGAGCCCGCCCTGAACAAGACCAAGACCAAGGCTTCCCTGGGCTCAGGCGCCTGCTCCGCCCTCGTCAAGCTGCTGCCCGGCCAGAGTGACCTCCTCGTCGCCCACAACACCTGGAACAGCTACCAGCACATGCTGCGTGTCATCAAGAAGTACTGGTTCCAGTTCCGGAAAGGCCCCCGCGGTAGGCGGATGTGGGGGTCACACAGGTGGGGTGGGCCTGGGAGGTGGGGGCCTTGGCAGCCGCGCCCCCCACCACACACGCACAGGGGTCCCTCTAGGGCCCTTCCAAGGGTTCAGTTTGTTTTTTAAAATGTTTATTTCAAGTTTTTATTTTACAAGGTGGATCAGTTAGCTATGGCTACATAAGCAATCACGCCAACATTTAAAACAGCAAAAGCTTAAACCCACAGGCATTAATTTTTTGCTCCCGTGTCCATGGTCGGTCAGCTGGGCGGTTTGACATTTGGGTCCAGGCCAGGCTGGGCTCTCTGACGCTTCCGCAGCGCGCTGGCAGGCCAGCTGGGGCGGGCGCCTGGCCCCGCGTGGCCTCGTTGCACCGTCAGCTGGTCTTTCGTCCCCGACAGGCGAGCCCAGGCTTGTCCCTGCGGCACGTGGGCGGGGACGTGCGGGCCTCTTGAGGCCTGGCCGAAACGGGCACAACGTTCTGTCATTCGAAGCAAGTCGAGTGGCCGGGCCGATTCCAGAGGTGAGGGAACAGCCCCCACCGCTTGAGGAGAGGGACCACCAAGTCACGTCGCAAACGGCACGGGAAGAATTACAGCCATTTTTGCAGCCCACCAACCGCACCCAGAACGCACAAGGACGTTCTTCTGTCCCGTGTGAAAACTTTGCCAAGTCCCCCATGGAGCCGCACCCCGATTCCGGGCCCCAGCCGCTGCCTGAGGGGTGCCGCTGCCAGATGTTTGCAGCGCCCCCTCCTTGGCCAGACCCAAGCACTGGGCGACGCCCGCAGGTGGCGAGGAGGGGTGGGAGCGCACAACCAGGCGCTGCTCCCGCGGCACGAGCTGGCACGGCCGCTTTTGAGAGGAACCCAGCTGGAGTCTAATACAATTCAAAATCTGTCACCCGCTGGTCCAGCAGCTCTGATTCAGATCTACAGTTTCTGCACAAGGAGCCACTGCCACAGCGGTTTGGTGACAACCTAACGTCCCTTCATTTAAATCTAAGTAAATTCAGAATCGACATTTATACAGGAAAGTGCACACAGCGCACGTGTAAAACTTGAATTTTTTGCCCATCGAGCACTCCTACGTGTAGCACCCAGCTTGAGAGACGGAGCAGCCCCGGCCCCTGCAAGCGCCTCTTGTACTCCAGGCACTGGCCACACGCCAGCGTAGGCACCTCCGTCCGACTTCTCACGGCAGAGATCAGGGTTGCTGTTTCCGAGTGTTAGGTGAATGGAACCGTCATGGCCTGTGCTCGCGGGTGTCTGGCTTCGTTCCTTCCACCTGTCTCTGAGATGAACCCGAATTGTTGCATGCAGCCGCAGCTCTGCCCTTCTCATCGCCGTATGTCCACTGAGTTTGTATCACATCTTTTAAAAACCGCATAAGGCGTACAGGTCTGTTACAGGACACTGGAAGATCCAGCAAGACGCACTCACAGTGAAAACCACCAGACTGCCCCGCAACCCGCGAGGGAAAATTTCTGCAAACATTTGGTTGTTTTCTTGTAGGCTTTTAAGAACTGTACCTCAGTTTTTCCATTTATTTTCATTTATTTTTATTGCATGAGTAATACATAAATACATTGCCACCGATTCCAGCAGTACGACGAAGAAGTACATCTCCCTTGATGCTATTGCCATGTTGGTTTGGATCCATCTAGATTTTGGGGGATGCATTTGTTTATTTTCAGAGATTGGATCTCACTATATTGCCCAGGCTGGTCTCAAACTCCTGGACTCAAGTGATCCTCCCGCTTTAGCCTCCTGGGTAGCTGGGACTACAGGTGTGAGCCCCTATTCCTGGCCTTGGATGCACTTATATGTATATATATGTACCTTTTAAAAATTAATAGACTTTATTTTTAAGAAAAGTTTTAGGTTTATAGATACATTGAATAGATAGCACAGAGGATTCCCATTTATCTATTTAATTATGTATTTATTCATTTCCTTATTTATCCATTTATTTATTTATTTAACTATGTATCTATTTATATATTCATTTATTTATGTATCCATTCATTCATTTATCTGTCCATCTATCTGTTTATTTATTTATTTAGAAACAAGGTCTTGATATGTTGCCCAGGCCGGTTTTGAACTCCTGGCCTCAAGCAATCCTCCTGCCTCAGCCTCCCAGAGTGTACCAGCTTTTATGTTTACACACACACACACACACACACACACACGCACACACACACACACACACACACTTACATGTCAAAATGACCTCATTTGCTAAGTGACAGAAGGCAGGGAGTGGGGCCTTCCTCTGAGGCAGGCCTGCTTCCCGCCTTGAGACCCAAGTCTTGGGTGGGGGCGCGGGGGCCCTGCGTGCACCTGTCTGACCAGTGCCCTCTGGGCTCGCTGTCCCCCCACAGAGGACGACCCCCTGATTCCCGGCAACAAGGCGGTCTTCTCTTCCTACCCCGGCACCATCTTCTCCTGCGATGACTTCTACATCCTGGGCAGCGGGCTGGTGAGTCCCCTCTCGTGTCTCCTCTGTCCCCGGGGGTGTTGCTCCCCCAGCAGCTCTGGGCAGCGGGGTTTATTCCAGCAGCTGGTGGGGACTGGGCAGCAGCCGGGGGCACAGTGGAGGGCCAGGTGGACGCAGCCCCCGCCTGCCATCCTGGGCCCAGGCCCGGCCCTGCCCTGGGACTTGGACCACCACGAGGGCTTGTTGAAATGCAGACTCCCAGGTCCCACGTGGGAAAACCTACAGCTGGCCTGGGACTCTGCATCCCGTCCTGGCTGGGGACCTTTGGGGGTATCCTTGACCCCAGTGGCTTCATTTTGTTTTTATGTATTCAGGATAAACCTCCCTCCTCTCTCCCCTGCATTCCCGCTTGCTTTTCCCAGAACCCGCTGACCTGGCCAGGTTTTCTGAATAGAGCTTGTTTACAATGTGTTGTTTTTATCGTTTTCCCTGGCTGGGGTCCAGACTCATTTAGAAATCTGTTCTTGGCATCCCCAGCGAACCCCACGATCGCCAGGGCAACACTGCAGGGGAGAAAAAACACCCTCAGTGCAGACGAGGCCAGCTCCCTGTGGGTCTGGGATGGGAGGGACTCTCTGCTCTGTCCTATTTCTTTGCTCTTCTCTTCTTTCTTTTTTTCTTATAGGGTCTCACTCTGTTGCCTAGTCAGAGTGCAGTGGCATCATCATAGCTCACTGTAACCTCAAACTCCTGGGCTCAAATTATCCTCTTGCCTCACCCTCTCAAGTAGCTGGGACTATAGGCATGCACCACCATGCCCAGCTAATTTTTAATTTTTTTGGTAGAGATGGGATCTTGCTATGTTGCCCAAGTTGGTCTCAAAGGTCCTGAAGTGGTCCTCCCACCTAGGCCTCCCAAAGTGCTGGGATTACAAACGTGAGCCACCACACCTGGCCTGGCCACTTTTTTCTAAGTGTGGACCGAGACATGAGAGGGCCAGGCAGAGGGTGGGGAGTGAGCAGCTAGAGGGGCCAGTGCACATCCGTAGAAAGGCATGTTAGCGTTTCTGGAGGCGCAGAGATTCAAAGTATCGGATAAGTTCGTATCTAGAACCCCCATATGCCTAACATGCACCAGAGAAAATCAAGTTCAACAAAATTGCTTTGGCTGTTGACGTGAGTTTTATCTTTAACAAATAGGGCTTTGTTTAGAAAGTATGCATAAGACAGACAGGGGGTGCAGGAGGAAATGGAGGGGAGGCATTGTAGGCACGGAGGGCGTCTTACCTGCTCCGAGACTGGAGGGGCCTCCTCCCCCCGTCCAGGGTCTCCAGGGCCGCTGGCCGCGGGGTCTGCCAGGCTAAGAGCCTCAAGCCACCCGACTTGCCCTGAAGATTTGCAGGGAAGGGCCAGGAATGGGATGCGTCTTTCTGGGGAAACTTGACCAACCTGGTGAGGGCGTGGCTTCCTGGGAGTCCACTCAAGGCTGCCCCGGGGGCTGTTCCCCGGGGCAGAGCTGGGTGGGTGCCTGACCCTGAGTTCCTCTCAGTGCTTCTCCGAGGAACCAGTGAGGAACGTGTACCTTAACTGGGATGTGAGTTTTAAAAAAATTGTTCAATACCCAACTTAGGAGCCGTGACCGACACAGCACTGCCACTTGGTGGCAGCGTGCCCAGGTTGTGCAGCGCCCCCTTGGCTCTCCCACAGGTCACACTGGAGACCACCATTGGCAACAAGAACCCGCTCCTGTGGAAGTACGTGCAGCCCAGGGAGCGAGTGCTGGAGTGGGCACGCAACGTTGTCGCCAACCGCCTGGCCTCGGACGGGGACTCCTGGACAGACGTCTTCAAGAGGTTCAACAGTGGCACGTGCGTGAGCTCCTGGCCCCGTGGCCTCCCCTCCCCCAGTGACAGACCCACCTTCCCCTTAACACTCGGGCCTTCAGGGACCCAGCACGGCACCAGGGCCACATACCCGACACCGCCTGCAGAGCCCTCTCACGGGTCGTCCCTGGAGTTGCAAGAATCCTCCCTCAGTGTGTACAGGGGACACTGTAGCCCTGAGAAAGATTCGTGCCTCCCGGGCAGGCTCCCCGGCCCAGGAAGGGCCCTCGGAGGTGGGACAGGAGGAGAACTTGGAACAAGAGGGCTCCGGGCAGAGTGGGGCGGGCTGTTGGGGACGGCTATGGGGCGGCAGCACCTGTGAGCCAGAAACATTTGGGTCGTTCAGGGTCTTGGGATGTCTGTCAGAGGAACTCACCTTTGTTCTGATAAGCACGAGGGAGCCATAGAATACTCTGGGACAGCCAAGCAGCATGACGAGAGAGGGGTTTGCAGACACCCGGTCAGGCTGCAGTGTCAGGGTGACAGTTGAATGGCTGGACGCCCCCAGCCCCATTGCCCCTGGTTCCTGGCTGTGTGGGGCCCTGGGGGCAGGGCGCAGCGGGGCAGTGGCTCCAGGCTCTGTTCAGCCCCCGTCCTTGGGCACGGCAGGTACAACAACCAGTGGATGATTGTGGACTACAAGGCGTTTGTCCCCGGCGGGCCCAGCCCGGGGAGCAAGGTGCTCACCGTCCTGGAGCAGATCCCGTGAGTGCCCGGGAAAGGGGCAGGGTGCTCCGGGCAGAGGCCTGGTAGCACGCGGGACGGGGAGAGTCTAAGGCAAGCGGGGGAGGGAGAGAGGGCCGTCCCTGATTGGGGCTGCAGGCTCTGCACGTAATCCATCCCCCAGGCAATGGGGAGCCATCAGGGGTTCTTGAGCAGGGCAGTGCTCACGGAAGTCCCTTTCCTGACCACCTCTGCCCCATCTTTGCCGGTCCCAGGGGCATGGTGATGGTGGCGGACAAGACCTCGGAGCTCTACCAGAAGACCTACTGGGCCAGCTACAACGTACCGTACGTGCTCCCTCCCTCTCCCCGCTGGCCTCACCCCTTGCTCAGCTCTGTGTGGGCGAAGGCTCCTTCCGGGTGATATTTTCAAACCCACAGAGCACAGAAACCCCTCCCTACCCCTTCTCTGGCCAGGAGAGCGCCGATGGTTTTGGGGTGTAGTGTGGCTTAGGTCAGCATCTGTGTGACCTCCCAGTGCTGGCACCCACAGCAGGGTGGCACGGGGTGGCCACGCCCAGGGACCGACCAGGGTCTCCAGCCGGATCCGGGCTGCAGAGCCGTCACCTGCTTTACCTGGTTGTCTGGTTTGAGCCTTGGTGCTATATGCCGTAGCTGTGTTTCCTGTTCCCACTCCACGGATGATGAAACCGAGGCCAGAGGGCGGGCCTGAGTTTCCCAGGGTTCCCTGCTGGTGAATGGTGAGGCCAGGGTTTGAACCCATGTCTGTGGGACCCCAGAGCCCAAGCTCGGCCACCCTACCAGGCCACCGCCGGCACAAACGAAAGTCGTTCTTACGGCTGTCCCGACCGTCCCAGTTGTTAGCGATAACGTTCTGGTGTGACCACCCCTCCGCTCCCCGGCCACAGCGACAGCCGGTGAGGCTGGTGTGGGTCGTGGGTGACAGTCCTTGTCCCCGGCAGGTCCTTCGAGACTGTGTTCAACGCCAGCGGGCTGCAGGACCTGGTGGCCAAGTATGGGGACTGGTTTTCTTACGACGGGAGCCCCCGGGCCCAGATCTTCCGGCGGAACCAGTCGCTGGTGCAGGACACAGACTCCATGATCCGGCTGATGAGGTGGGGGGGGACGGTGAGGCCGAGTGACCTTCTCCCCGTGCGCTTCCTCGTACCAGCCCGTCCAGCCTCACGGGCAGCCCCTGGGGCCGGCAGGCGGTCAGGTGTTCACCGGCCAGTGCGGCAGCCGCCGGCCTCACGTTCCAGGGAGGCGCTGAGCGTGTGTGCTGGGCGCCGTGCTTAGTGCCGGGGGCGACAGGCACAAAACTGTTCCCTGCCGTCCCGAGGACGCCCCATCTCCTGGGAGGTGGGGACCCGTGGAAAGCGCGCACTCGGGCAGATGCGTCTGCAGCCGTCAGACACCCAGGAAATGGGCCCCAGGGGCGCGTGGGTGCCTCGCCTGGCTTGGGAGGGGGGCAGGCGGGCTTCCCTGAGGAAGGTGCCTGCGCAGAGAGCCCAGTGGCGAGGGGGACCCCCCGGCAGAGGGTAAGCGCCGGCCTGGCGGCGGGAGGCGCTGGGCAAGCTGCAGGCTGGTGGCCGCGGCACCGTGAGGGCTGGCCCCGTCCTCCGCCTCCCTCCCTGGTGTCACTGGTGATCCTTCCTCCCCCAGGTACAATGACTTCCTCCACGACCCCCTGTCGCTGTGCCGCGCCTGCGACCCCCAGCCCAACGGGGAGAACGCCATCTCAGCCCGCTCCGACCTCAACCCGGCCAACGGCTCCTACCCCTTCCCCGCCCTGCGCCAGCGCTCGCACGGGGGCATCGACGTGAAGGTGCCACCCCCACCCCGGGGAGGCGGACGGGGTGGAGGGGCCGGGAAGGCCCCGTCAGGGCAGGACTGCGCTTGGGGTCAAGGTCAAGGTGACAGTGTGGTTTGGGGCCAGGTTCAGAAGTGGGCTCTGGGGCGAAGGCTCGCGTGGGGACCGGGCCCTGGCTCAGCCGCCTGCTCTGCCCTGGCCCCCAGGTGACCAGCATGTCGCTGGCCAAGGCCCTGAGCCTGCTGGCGGTGAGCGGCCCCACGTGGGACCAGGTGCCCCCGTTCCAGTGGAGCACCTCGCCCTTCGGCGGCCTGCTGCACATGGGCCAGCCCGACCTCTGGAAGTTCTCGCCCGTGCGGGTCTGGTGGGAATGAGGCCCTGCCGCCCCCCAGGGCCCCGCCTGCTGCCAGCTTGACCTCTGCCCACCCCCCCGAGAAGGGGGCTTGGCCCCTGCCGCGCCCTGAGCTGGGACAGGGCGGCTTCCAGCTGGCTCTCCCCGTCCCCGAGTGTCTCCTCTGCCTCCCTGCATCTCTCTCTGTCTCCTGCGTCTCCACCCCGCCTCTGGGGCCCCATCCTCATCCTCCCGAGGGCTTGGGAGGGGTCCTGGCATCAGGCTCTGGGGCCCCCACGGGTGGGAGGGGCCACTGCGGTGCCCCCCCTTCCACCCTGGTTCCTGCCGGCGGCGCCGGCGCTGGCGAGGTTTCAGCCCGGGGCCCTGGGCATCGTCTCTGGTGGGCGTCACTCCTCCCGGCCCCCAGCCCGGCCCCTGTGCTCCCCTGGGAAGCGGCCCCCTCGTCTCCCTTTCTGGGCAGCTTCCTTGAGGACAGAAACTTGAAAACAAACCAAAACCAAAGTTTCTGGCCACGTGTGGCTGGAGGGTCCTGAGTGTCCTTCTCTCTGCAGGGCAGGCAGGACTGTCAGCCCCCACACTCCCGCCTCGCGCCCCCAACCTCCCCAGCCTGCCCCGAGCCTCGGCCCCCGCTGGAGGGAACAGAGCGCAGGCTGTGCCGCCATTAAACGAGACAGGCGTGGCCCCTGTGCTGTGCTTCTTGGGGCAGCGGGGAAGGCGGGGTCGGCGCCTTTCTCCTCTCAGGTTTGGGTTGGCACCGTTTACCGTGCATCGTCCTGTCCAGCTTCTGTCCGTCTGTCTTCCGTCCACCCATCCGTCCACTCATCCAGCATCCATGCGTCCACCTACCCACCCATCCACCCGTCTGCATACCTCCAGTCATCCCCTCTCCGTGCATATCCGTCTGTCCACTCATTTTCCATCCATCCGTCCATCCGTCCAGATGTTCTGGGTCCTCTTCGAGGGCCCTGTTAACCACCAAGACCCCTAGATCATGCTGTGAGGTACAGACCAACATGGACCCCTCCCTGTGCTGTGTCCTTGGGGGGAGGAAAGCACCCGGCCCCGAGGTCAGAGACCCGGGTTCGAATCCTGTCTCCACATCTTGTTAACTATGGACTCCATCTGTCTGAGCCTTGGTAACCTGACCTGTAAAATAGGGTCACGATGTGAGCAGCATTTCCCTGGGGGAATCTGATGCAGCTCACACGGGGCCCCCCACACTCAACATTCATTCATTAGCGAATACTTATTGAGACTTAGTTCATGCCGGATGCTGTTAGGAGGTCCTGGGGTCGCTCATAGCAAGAGCGACTCCCTGCTCTCTGGAGTTTGAGCCGGGGAGACAGCAGACACGATTAATAAACGTGCCGCGTGCGCCATGCGGGTAAACGCTGTGGAGAACAGGAAGCGCAGACGGAGGCCGGGGCTGGGTTTGCTGTCCCTCCTCGCTGTATCGTCACAGTCCCTGCCATCTGGGAATCGGCAGCTTCCAGTTCGGAAACTGACTTTCTGCCGGTGCGTTTCCTGGCTTCCCAGAGAGTGTTTTCCTACCCGAGCCTGCTCGTTGTGGGGACAGCCCTGTGAGGTGGGAGGGCTGAGGTCCTCGTGTGTGTTTCATAGACGGGGAAGCAGGCATGGGAGGGAAGGGACATGCCCCAAAGTCCCAAGACCCGGGATTGGGGCCCAGCCCTCCTTCTGCATCTCCTTGTGACGGTGCAGACGGAACAGGGATCACACCTACTGTGTGCCTGTCACCGAATTTTCACAGCCGTTCCTGAGGTCGGGGCTTCTGTGAGACCCATTTGGCAGATGAGCGAGCAGAGGCTCAGGGTGATGGTGGAGCTCGCCTCGGGTCACTCTAGTCATTCCCTAGAACGATTCTGCCCCCTCTTGCAGCTTCCTGGGAGGCGGGATTGGTCGTGACCCCAGGCTGGCTCTGGACAGAGCGTGGGGGTTCGTGCCACTGGTCTCCCGTTGGGACTTCCGCTGACCGGGCAAAGCCAAGACCCACTTTACAGAGGCAGCCGCACTCGGCCCCTGAGTGCTGGGAGTTTCCCACAATCCTCAGCTTCAGGGTGGTGGCTGCAGGCGCATCTGTGGGTCTGCCCTCCCCTGAAGGCCAAGGCTCTGGCCAGCTGGTCAGCCCTGGACCACGGTGCTCTGGCCTCCTCTAGCAGGCAGAAATGACTCCCTCGCCCCTTCTGGGGCTTTCGTGCCTGGCTCAGGCAGGACGTGGAAGCCAGAGGCCATCCTGTTCCAAGCAGGTTTTCCTGAACTGAACTGTTTCAGCCTCAAGCTACGCCCAGCAAGCATTCTGGGGCCAAGGTGCTGACTTGACTTCCCGTCTCCGCAGCCCTCCCCCACGTCCCGGGCCCCAGGTGTCTGAACTGCGCGTGCCGCCTCTCCTGAGTGGGAACCAGCAGGTCCGCCTGTCTCCGTGGTGGCTTTGGGATCAGTTTTCCACTCTGTCCCTGGAACCTTGCAGCCTGGTTTTGACTGGGGGCTGGGGGCTGCAAGCCCGAGCAGATCCGCGTGGTTCTTAAACGTCACTTGGAACTTGGGGTCCCCCCAAAAAGTGCCCTAGAGGCTGCTCTAGGTGGTGAGGGGACAGTCCTGAGTGTGGCTGGAGTGTGTGTGGGGTCCCTCCGGGCCCTCGCGTCATTCCCGGCAAGTCCTCTTTGATCTCGAAGACGCGGGCTTCTGCCTAAGCTTTTGTTGGAAGAGAAGGTCTGTGTTTCGAGAGGGTTTGCTCGACACTGACCTCAAGTCCACCCACCCCTTGCCTGTCCCCGAGATGGGTGTCCAGCGTCACGTTTGCACACCCGTCTGCTCCTCACGGATCTGGGATGAAACCTGACTCACCTGGAAGGACCTCGCGTCAGCGCAGGGTCACCTCGCCTGCCCCGGCGCAGGCAACTTCTGTCCCTCCCGAGCCCCTCTTGTTCAGCCACCTACTCCCCGTGCCATGGGAATGTCCCCTCCCGGCACGGCGCGCAAGCCCAGCTGGAGTCGGGGCCCTGGCCTCGCCGTGGGGGGGCGAGTGGGGGCCGCTCCCAGATGAGAGCTGGGGCTAGAGCAGGCTTGGGCGGGTGGAAGGAGGGGAGGGCAGAAGGAAAAACCCAGAGAAGGATCTTCGTTTCATAAATACGTAATTTTTTTTTTCAGTGAAAAAGTTTGCACCTTAGAAAAATGAGTCAGGGTGGGGGTCGGGCCTCCTGGGAGGAAGGACAGATGGTTCCTCGACCCCAGACCGAGGCCCTGTCTGCTGTCTCAGGGGGGAAGCCTGGGGCGGGGTCACTGCTTCCAGGAGACCCCTCCTGCTGTGATTCAGGTCCCTGCCACCCACCCAGCTCTGGGGACCCGGCTCACTTGTGGGCGGTGGTCTCCCTAGCGGAGTGGCCAAGGACGTGCCCAGAGCAGTCACAGATACCGACGGCCCAACTCAGCCTCACCGGCCACCGACCCGCTGGCCCCTCCGCGGTGGGCTCGTGATGGGAAGCTAGCCCGCCAGCCCGGCCGCAGGCTCACAACCAAACAGTATTTACAGCCAGGCGCTGGATAAAACTCCAGCCCCTGCAGGGTCTCCTGGCGCAGGAGGGGACACGTCGGTGAGGCGTCCTCACTTGGGCAGCCCGTTCTTCACGCCCAGCTGTTCCTTGAGGGCCCGCAGCTGGGCCAGGCTGATGTTGCTGCCCCCGCAGACGATGACCACCAGGGACGGCAGCGGGACTCGGAGCTTCCCCTCCCCTTGCAGCTTCTGGACCACGCGGCTGTAGACGGCAGCCAGGGCCGCCCCGCAGGCGGGCTCCACCAGGATCTTCTCCTCATCTGCCAGGGAAGGGACCTGGTCGCCGGGGTGCGAGGGGGCTGGCAGGCCACCGGTGGGCCTTGGGAGTGCCCTGGCCACAGACTCAGGGCCTGGGGTTCAAGAGCGCTAATACCGATACGATGATCGGAATCGCCTGCACACTGTGTTGAGAAGGATTCTGAGGTATCATCTGAGCAAGAGTGGGATGGTCGATTAACCAAGTCAGCTAAGTTAGCTGCGGATACAGCAGAATAAGTGGCAGAATAAATGCTGCCTTTTTCTTTTAGAGACAGGGTCTCACTCTGTCACCCGGGCTGGGGCGCAGTGATGCATTCACAGCTTGCTGTAACCTCAAACTCCTGGGCTTACGCAATTCTCCTGTCTCAGCCTCCCAAGTAGCTGGGAATACAGGAATGTGCCACCGTGCCTGGCTAATTTTTAAAAAAATTTTTTTGTAGAGATGTGGTCTAGCTATGGTGCTCAGGCTGGTCTCAAACTCCTAGCCTCAAGTGATCCCTCTCGCCTCAGGCTCCCAAAGTGCTGGGATTACAGGCGTGAGCCACTGTGCCAGGACATTTTTTTTTCCTGCCATCCCTGCCCTCTGGGCTGAACCCAAAAAGAGTCCAGCCTAGTTACAGACCCGCCTCTGAGTCCCATGCTTTTCTTTTTCACCCTGGCTACCAGGAAGCTCAGAGTCAACATTTTAAATACTCAGTTATTGTTCCCTGCTGTCATAGTTATCGGCCTCACTTCTTCATTTGTGGCTTTTGGTTTTCTATTTTTACACTGTATCATATTACCTTCCATTAATGGGATGTTCTAGGCAGAGATGGGAGACACAACTGGGAAGAAAATTTGGGGTGCCTGGGATCCCTTGGCACACCCAGTGGATAGCCAGCAGGCTGGGTCTTGAGAGGACGTGGCACATACCCACAAACTTCTCAATGGCAGCCACGGCCTCCTGGTCCGAGATAACTTCAGAGAAAATGGGGTGCTCCCGGGACAGCTTCAGGGCCTGGGCTCCCACGGTCTTCACGCCCAGGGCCTTGGCAACACTAGCAGAGGTGGGGACAGAGAAGGACGTGAGGATGGAGGAAGCGGAGCCAGGGGACCCAGACAGTGAGGACTTCTTGAGAAAGTGCTGGGTGCCAAGCACGTCACAAGCGTTAGTTAACGATCCCAACAGTTTTTGCTGTCACCAATCGCTTCCATTTTATAGAAGGGGAAACAGAGGCAGAGAGTGTACGGTCGCTTGCCCAAGGTCACGTAGCTAGGGAGTGGTGGCACTGGCGTTGGCGCTGGTGCCCTCCCCAGCCTCCCCGAGGGGCCACCGGCCCTGTCCCCGGCTCAGCTCCCTTCTCGCCGCCCCTCCTCGCCCATAAGTGTCTGGACTGCCTGGGCCCCTTGGCCCTTGGGCAGCACGCGGCTCATGGCAGGCGCTCAGCCAGGACTTCCTTGGTCCCTGCAGTGCGGGAGAAGAGACCAACACAGCAGCCCCGGGGTACTGGGCTCAGGAATCCAGAAGCTCTTACCTGGATTCGGTCTTCTCCTGTCTATGGCAGAGCCTGTTGTCTGCCCCAGCATCCCGTCTAGCTGCCCACATGGACGCCTGTATAAAGACATTCGCCAGCCTCACTTGCAGCTAGGTGTGGCCATGTGACTAAGTTCTGGCCAGTGAGAGGTAAGTGGAAGTGTGTCTGTCTGTCTTTAAAGGTTGAGGCATAGCCTTCTGCCTTTGCTTTCTCCTTCCTGTGAGATGGAATGTGGTTGCGATGGTTGGCACTCAGGCAGCTGTTTTGGACCATAAGGCTGCATGATAAGGATGGTGGGGCAACAAACTCAAGGGCCCTGGTACCCTGACTTCATGGAATTGCCCCTGGGTTATCCACTTCTATATATTTTTTTATATATGAAAGAAATAAAGTTCAATCCTGTTTCAGCCACTGTTATTTTGGGCTTCTGTGTAGTGTGGCCAAAACCTAATCCTAATTAAACACCATCTGTCAAAGGTTTGGGGCTGTGATACGAACTCCCTGGGAGCAGGAGCTGTGTTTATTCACCACTCTCTCCCCAAGGTCTGCCAGTGTCTTGTACATATTAGGGGCTCAGTAAATAGTTGGCAAGTTAATGGGGTGTGTAAAACCCTGACACAGGGAAACTCAATAAATGATTAACATTAGACTTGTCATATGAGGAAGCGTGATATGGTACAGAGTCACACAGATTGGGTTCAAGTCCCTGCTGTACCAGTCTCTGGCTGTGTGACTCTGGGCAAGAGACCAAAGCCTCAGTTTCCTCACCTGTAAAATGGGGCTGACATCAGGATCCACCTTAAAGCCAATGTGTCCCCCATGCTTGCTGGACACCCGACGGAGGCACTCCAGCTGCTCACCTGGTAATCTTGGGCAGGGAGACGAGCTTGCCCGCAGCAGTGGCGGCGTGGAAGCTGTGGGCGCCAATGGTCTCCATGGCAATGACGGGCACGTCCCCCCAGCCCACCTCCTGCAGCCCCTGGACCACTCCGCACAGCAGACCGCCGCCACCCACCGACAGCACGACGGCCCCCGGCTTTGCACTCAGGGACTCCTTCAGCTCCTTCACGATGGAAGTGTGGCCTTCCCTGGAGGGCAGGGGAGAGGGTGGCGGTCAGGGCTGGGCTTCCTGGAGATACGAGGCAGGGGCCCTGTGACACACCAGCTCAGGTTTGCACTTGGCCTCGTCCCAGGCAGCTGATGGGCCCTGGGGTAGTCCCCTCCCCCCAGGTCCACCTTGACTTCCAGCTGCCAGCATCTGTATCTACCTGAAGGCTTTCTCTGGCCACTGGAGCTGCCCACAAATGGGGCAATGGGCAGTGCCAGGAGATGGCAGCCCCGAGAGCAGCCCTCGACTGACGACCGTGGATTTGTGTAAACAGCCCTGCTCCTCTCGCGGGGGGGAAAGCGCTGCAGTGCGCCTTCTGCACTGGCTCCCGGGGTCCCCAAGGGATTAAGCTCCAGCTGCCCACGAAAGCTCCCTTGATCAGTCCCCTTCCTGCCCCGTCTCACTTCCCCGCTACCCACTGACCCTCCACCCAAATAAACTACGGCCGCTAAGAGCTCTGTCTCAGCGTCTGCGTCCGGGGAGCGCGTGCGGCCACTTGTGCGTCTGCGCGCTCAGGCGTTTGTCTCGGACGTGTTGCGTGTGCAGAGCCATGGAGAACAGGCATTTGGTGCAGGCGTGTGTACCTACCGTGGTGTCTCTGTGTGTGTGTGCGTGTGCACACTTCTATGTGATGGTGTGCGCCCCAGTGGGAGGGTCCGTGCACACCTGTGCAGCTGCTGTACGTGACGACGGCCCCAGCGCCACCCACACCAGGTGACCCCGCACTCCACGTACCAGATGAGGGGGTCATCAAACGGGGAGACGTAGACCCAGCCTGGGTTGTTCTTCGCCAGAGCCTCGGCCAGCTTGAAGGCCTCGTCCAACGTCTGCAAGGCCACAGGGGGTGCGGGAGGGGTGAGGCGCTGGGGAGACCCTGTCCGGCCACCGTGCCCTCTGCGGCCCCTGCCCTGGGTCAGCACGCACCTCACCCGCCACCTTGACTGTGGCGCCTTCGTTCTTGAGCCGCTCGACGGTGAGGGCGGGCGTGGTGCTGGGCACGACGACGGTGGCGGGGACACCCAGTTTCCTGGCGGCATAGGCAGCTGCCATGCCGGCGTTGCCCGCTGCCAGGGGTGGGGGCGGGGAGTGCGTCAGCGCAGGAGGGTCTGGGAGCCCCTTGGGGCTCTGGACTCCCCCCACCCCGGGTGACCACGGGCCTCCCCGCAGAATCCCAAACTGGGGACTGCTGCCAACGTGTGCGACGGCTCGTGGCAGGGAAACCCCGGACACGCGGCAGAGGGCGGGACGGGACGCGGGGCACCTACCCGAGGAGCAGACAAAGTGTTCACAGCCTCGCTCGGCCCACTGCAGGGACCAGAGGGCAGGAGTCAGGCCCCTCCCAGCCTTCGCCTGGCTTCCTCCCCCCCCTGGAACACCTCGAGTGGTTCCGATCGCCTCGGACCGCTTCTCCCCTCACTCGGAATTTGTTCTCTCCTCGCCCCTCTAAAGAGACCGGCTCAGGGAAGGTGAAGGAAGGAGGCGACAGATGGCTCTGGGATCGGACCACAGGGACCCTCCTGGCCCCTTAACCAGAGGACGCCCTAATGGTGGGCGCCCAGCGGCCTACCCTGGGACTCCTGTCACTTCACATAGCGCTGGCCCTGCCCTGTGCAGGAAGGGGGACCCGTCGCCGCCCCACCCCACCCCGAAAAGATGACGCAGACCCCATCCCATACCATTTTGCAGAAGTGCCCGATGCCCCGGATCTTGAAGGAGCCAGAGGGCTGGGCATTGTCCATCTTGAGGTAGACGCTGGTGCCGGCCACTTTGGACAGGGCCATGCTCTCACGGGTGGGCGTCCTCACGTGCAGGGGCTCCCCCGACGCCATCGCTGGGGGGAAGGAAGGAAACCCGGAGGGTCGGGAGAGCTGGCCCTGGTGCCAGCAGCTGCCATCCCGTGAGCAGTGAGACCCCTTCCTTCACCACCCAAACAGCGTCCTGGAGACCTGGGTTCAAATCTCCAGTGGGCCACCTCCTCACCACGTGACATCAGACAGGTGACCCCCCCACAGCCTCAGCTCTCTCAGCTGAAAAATTGGGATAAGGGTTGCCCCCACCCCTCCTGCAGCCCCTACAAACTTAAATAACTTTCGGACCTTGCAGCTTTCGATAATCAGGAGGTGGAGATGGATTTGCATGTTCTGATTCAGAATGAACTATTAATACAAGACGGTTACGTGGATATAGCAAAGCAGGACATCAGGAATAGTCTATTTATACAAAAAAGAAAGCAGGGACGTACACACACATGTAAATCCACACGCTGCCACGTGCACAGAGCATCTCAGGAAACATATAAGAAACTTTCAGGCCGTGGCCTCTGGGGGGAGCTGCACCCCTTTTTGTGCTGTTTGAATGTTTTATCTTGTGCCTATGTTACTTATTTGAATACATACTATTTAAAAAACTAAACTTAGTGTAATCCTAGCACTCTGGGAGGCCGAGGCGGGAGGATCGCTCGAGGTCAGGAGTTCGAGACCAGCCTGAGCAAGAGCGAGACCCCCGTCTCTACTAAAAAATAGAAAGAAATTAGTCGGGCAACTAAAAATATATAGAAAAAATTAGCCAGGCATGGTGGCACATGCCTGTAGTCCCAGCTACTCGAGAGGCTGAGGCAGGAGGATCGCTTGAGCCCAGGAGTTTGAGGTTGCTGTGAGCTAGGCTGACGCCATGGCACTCTAGCCCGGGCAACAGAGCCAGAGTCTGTCTCAAAAAAAAAAAAAAAAAAAAAATTAACCTTGGAAAGTCCAGCATCCAGTTGGGACAAGCTCTTTCATTATTATTAATTTCTGTAATAATTATTATGGTATTGAATAATCATGTATTAAGTGATTACCATGCGCCAGTCACTATGTTAAGTTTTACAGCTGTTAATTCATTCGCTCCTCCTGGCAGTCCTAGGAGCTGGCGTTTTTATCCTATTCTCCTGATGAGGAAACAGGCTCAGGCTGCGTTTTCCAGGGTTGCCACTGCGAGCTCAGCTGGCACCTCTTGCACCCCTCACAATGTGCTGTTGCTTTTCTCGGCAAGAGGTGGGGTCTATGTTTTCTCCCCTTGAACCCTGGGCTCTGATGACCGCTAGTGGAAGTGGCGCTATGTGACTTCCAAGCAGCGGCGTGCTGGTAAGCGTTTAACGATCAACTCTCCAAAGGAAAGGGAAGCCCGGATTCGTAGCGTGTGCCAGCTTCCACGATGCGGGTACATCTACCAAGGCCAGTGTGAAACTCGCAGTGAGGAGCTGGGAAGAGGCGGCCACAGCCTGCTCTCTCGGGGCTGCGTGGGCTGGTTCCGGCACACCGCTGCTCTCAGCGCCAGGGCGGAAACGGCGACGCCGCCTCCCCCTTCGGGAAGCTCCCGCTCAGAGCCCAGCTGCCATGTTGGGAGGAAGCCCCGGCCCCACGCGGAGGCCGCACGGACGTGTCCTGCCCGACAGCTCCGCTGAGGGCCCAGCTGGCGGCCAGCGTCCACTGCCAGACACGGGAGGGAGGAAGCCTTTGAGAGGACCCGAGCTTGGGCCCCGTCATAGCGTAGTGTGCGAGAGACCCAAGTGAGAACCGCCTCGCTGAACCCAGTCGCGCTCCAGAACTGGGACACGCGATAGTGAAATGAGTGCTGCTGTTGTGAGTCACGTTTCGGGGCAGCTCGCCACCCAGCAACAGGAACCAGAATGTTAACGCGACTTGTTCCCGTCACGCTGCTAGCGAGTGGGGGAGGCAGGATTTGAACCTGCGCAGGCAGCTCCAGGGTCCCGGGGTTTGGCTCGGGCTCCCCCTTGTGGACGGCTGTGGGTGACGCAGCAGTCGGAGTCGCCTGGAGTCTGCTCGCAACCACGCGCACCCGCCCAGCCTCTCCGCCTTTCTGCTTCTGCTGAGAGCCGCAGGGGAGATCAGGTTCTTCCCACCGTGGGCTGAGCCAGGAGAGACCGTCCGGTTCCCCTTCCTCCACCACCCCAGAGGGCCAGGAGAGGGTGGCCGGCACCCCGTCTCCAGCCACACCGCCTGGTCCAGCCCCCGACCTGGGCACTGCTGGCTCGGACCCCCCTCCCGGACTGAGGCAGATACTGCCCCGGGGCCAGAAGGAAAGTGAGGGGTGGAGATGTGGCCACTGCACCAGTCTTGGCACTCCCCAGCTGGGGCAGCCCGTGCCTGTCTGAATCGGCCGACATTCAGGGCCTGGGGGGCGGTACTTAAACAGACACCTCCCCAGATCTCTTCAATAAAAGTCAGAGATGGGGGGCACTCCACAGCAGGGCATCCCCAAATCTCTTTGAAATAACTTTCAGCTCCCAAACAATGCCACCCCTGACTGGACATTAAAGCCCTGCGTAGGTCACCAAGCCTTGCCCTCAGGGAGGCCTCGTGGCTGGGGATGCCCCTTTCAGGTGGCTTTGGGAAGCCCTTCCCACCCCCCGTCCCAGGTTGCGCCACTGGACATTTACGGTAAGGGGTCTGGGCTCCCCCTCTCTGCCGGGGCTCCCAGGAAAGCCGGCATCCGTGAACTGCGCTTGGCCAGCCCGTCCCACCCTGCCCCGTGGAACGCACGACTTGGAAGAGGAGATTGTCAAGTCACGGCAGAGGGAGGGGGTGCGTCTGCCTGAGCGACACCCGCAGGAAGTCACCACCTCTCTCAACCTGGCACATAGTAAGTGCTCAGTAAATATGAACTGTTAGTATATAGTATATGTGGACTGCGCTTTAAGCTCGGATCTCATTCCACCCTCACTACCACCCTAGGAGGAAGCTTCCACTGTTATCCCCATTTTACAGACGAGGAAACTGAGTCACAGAACCGAATGCAAACTCAGCCCGTCTGGCTCCAAAGCATGGGTTTTTATGACTCTTTCTGTCTCTCCCTGTTCCCCTGGGAAACCACGGGCCAGTCCCGGGGTGAGGCGGAGGATGGGGGCCACTTACTGGGCACAGGCGATAGAGCTGGGCGGCCGGACAGAGCGAGCAGGGAGGCGGGATTGGCTGGGTAGAGGCCCACGGAGAGATGGAGGGACGGCAGACTGTCTGCTGAATGGTCCCGGAGCCACCGGGCCTGGGCTTTATTCCCCCAGCGCCTCCGGGCAGCCAATAGGGCCCCAGGGCCGGCCACACCCCCTCCGGGACCGCCCCCTGGCCCGGGGCTTGCAGGAGCGGAGCGGGAAGCTGGCGAGCTTCTCTCCCCCTGCTTCCAGTCTTTCCCACAGCCCCCTCCTGACCCCTTTCCACCCCCCCTTTCCCATCCTCAGTTTCCCCTTGCAAATGGGGACAATATCTACTTCCCAAAGACCGTTAGGAGAATTTCATGAAGATCGCGTGTGATAACGCTCTTAAAGTCTCCAGCCTGTGCTTGGCGTGTAGTAGGTGCCCAAGAAACAACGACGATAATGAAGCCAGAACGTCTAACAGCCACTGAGCCCTGAGCAAGTGACAAACCACACAGGAGGTGGCTGCTATTATTTTCCTCATCTTGCAGAAAGGGAAGCTGAGGCACACAGGGATGTCACTTGCCCAAGGTCACACGGGCAGTAAGAGAGAGGAGCTGGCACTGGAACCCAGGCAGTCTGACTGCCACGCCTGCAACCCAAACGCAGTTCCTACTGCCTTTCTTCGTGACCTTCCCCTGCCATCCTTTTATGACCCTTGGGCATGAAGGGGCAGGTGGGGGAGACACAGGGGACTGGATTCCAATCCTGGCTCTGTTTACTAGTTGCGTGGCAATCGGCAAGTTGCCTCCTGGAGCCTCCGTTTGTGCATCTGTAAAATGGGGTGATGATGGCACCTCCCTCCTAGGCTTGGATGACGTGGTACCAATGTGCATGTGAGGGGCCTGGGGCTGAGCGAGTGCTCGGTAAGTGTCAGCAGCCATCGTCATCACCATCGTCATCACCATCATCCTCACTGCAGAACTGGGAAGTCCTGCGTCCGAAAACCGTCCATGCCCCATGCTAAGCCTCCGCCTTGTCCTCAGCTGCATGGTCCGTCTGTCCGTAGTGGTGGCTCCCTCTCTCTCTCTCTCTCTCTCTCTGTCTCTCTCTCTCTCTCTCTCTCACACACACACACACACACACACACACACACACAGACGTGTCCTGTTTGTTTGGTTTCTCTAGAGAACCTTGACTGATACAATTACTTATTACTGCCACATGCATTGTGCATTTGTTCATTATGTATTTTTTCTCCCACTGTATAAATTTTCAAGACAAGAATTTCATTTCTTTGGTTCACTATTACATATCATCTTCCAGAAATGCTCCAACAACAGAAAAGTCCTCCCATAAATGTGTATTGAATGAATAAGTGAATGTTA
>CAUYSK010036786.1:0-13288 GCA_963575035.1 Avahi laniger | reverse complement strand
AAGAAGAAGAAGAAGAAGAAGAAGAAGAAGAAGAAGAAGAAGAAGGAAGGAAGGAAGGAAGGAAGGAAGGAAGGAAGGAAGGAAGGAAGAAAGAAAGAAAGAAAGAAAGAAAGAAAGAATGAAAGAAAGAAAGAAAGATAGAAAGAAAGGAGGGAGGAAAGGAGGGAGGAAGAAAGAAGGAAAGAAGGGAGAGAGGGAAGGAGGGAAAGAGGGAAGGAGGGAGGGAGGAAGGGAGGGAGGGAAGAAAGGAAGGAAGATAGATTAATGTTACAACTAAAATGGCAGTGGATAATCATCCTGGAAGGTTAAAAGTTTGTAGATGTCTTTAAGCTGCTTACCTGCATTGGATGGTATGCTAAAACTTTCCTAAAGAGTAGAATTTGGTACAACAGGTCTGTCTTGGACTTCAGCCAACCACTTAGTTACTGATCTTATAATTACTTGCACTCACTTTCCAGACAGCCCCACAGTGTAAGCCAGGAGCTATGAGGACTGCATTCCTAAGTCTAAATAATACAGTCTTACACAGTAATAACAATAGTAGCCACAATATGGTGCAATGACAAGAGCTTTAGACAGAAAATCAAGAATCCTAAAGTCTAGTTGTAAATTTACTAACTAATCTTGTGAGCCTAAAAAATTTAGTTAACTTCTTTGTGGCCCATATTTCTAGTCTATGAAGGAGAAGATTGATTTATTCAGCAAATATGCATTGAGTGCCTATGACACACTCTATATCCGATGTCCCTCTCTCTTGGAACTGACATCCTAGTAAAGGGTAGCCGAGCCAGAAAATCACAAAGGAGGCAAATCCATAAACAAAGTCTCAAATGACATGTAGAAAATAACACAGGGAAATGTCTGAGAACATACAGCAAGGAGATGCATTTCAGGCCCTCACCATATGAAGGCAAGTGATGAGGCTGGTTCTTGGAAAAGAGTTGGATAGATTCAGAATAGCCAGAAGATTTACCAATGACTGGATATGGGGTGGTGAAGGTAATAGTAATTGAGGTTGATTCCTACAAGTTTTGCTTTTCAACACCTATACAGACAAGGGTGGTATTCCTTGACCTGGAAAATATGTTGAAGAACAGGTTTGTGGGTTGGTAAACCAAGAGTGCTGTTAGTCAGTTTTTATGTATTGCCCTACATGATCTCTGAGATTGATTCCAATTATAGCATTCAGTGACAATATATTGTGAACAAATAGGCCATTTTAAGAAATAAAAGATGATGACAAATAAACTACACCCATGTCAACGAGTGATTAAGGCAGGATAAAAATGGTGGTCAAGAGAATCCAAGACATGCAGAAACTGTGTGTGAGCCCAGGTGATAAAATTCATGAACTCGTTTGTGTAATTCACTGACCATTTAGATCAAGAATAGGACAAAGAAGAAGATTGTTGATCTAGAGCCAAAGACATTGGAGACGTAGCAGTGGTGCCCTGGAGATCGATGCCACACTATGAGAAGATGGCATACACATGCAGATGGCAGCAGGGCAGGCAGAGACCCCTCTCTGCCACTCATGTGAGCAAGAGACCTTGTTGCCTTTTTATTCTCAAAGAATGTATGAGTTAGGAAATTACAGGAATATGCCTGGGTGGGTTCAGTGTGAAACCTGCCATTTTATTTTGTGAGGGCTGGACTTATCACCTCAGAAGTGTGAAAACAGGTGTGAAAAACCCCTCCTCACCCCCATTTCTTCTAGTAAATTAATTGTTTTTAAAAACCCTTTACTCGAATAGTAAATGGTTCTAAATATCTCATAGTTCTTATTCCCCGTGCCTATTCCGTACTTTCTTCAATAGAATTGTCTAAAACTCTTGGGATCGGGAATGTGGTGTCATGATAAGTTCAGCGTGATACAGGGTTAATTGCTATGGAACACATTTTGATTTCACTTTTCTACAAGTTACTACACTCGAAAATACCAATTTGCCAGTGTCTGTTTCATAGGAAAATGCTCCTGAAATGTTGTTAGGCAGGATGGGTAACATTTCTGCTCCTTAAAAAAAGAACCACATTGCTGGAGTCATGGCCACTGGCATAGGACAGATGACCACCTGTTACTGTTCCCATTTACAACCAGAGTCAGATACAACCAAGGATCGCTGGAGGTATTGCAAGTGAAAGCATTTCGTAAATTGAACTGTAATATGCAAACATAAGATGTGATTATTATGTTCTTATTCAATCATGAAGAAATGGATGTTGGTTATAAATGGGTGGAATTCCTGCAGCTTTTGCATTACTTACAGCTGGATCATGAATGTGCCATCACAACCAAAACTAGTTTTGAACAATCCAAGCAATTACTGTTGTTGAGAAAAATGGTGATTTGACATGTGTAGCATTAATTTGACTATAATAGTTTCACTTCAGCACAAGATATTCGACATTCAATAGCACTGAAAAAAGTAAAGGGCGGTTTTCTCACTCCTTTTTATATTTGGTAAGTGATAGGTCCCACCCAATTAGAGTTCCAATTTATTTTAAATGATAGATTTTACAAAAAAACAAATAACAACAAAAAAACCTCACTTAAACATGTATCTTTATATTTCCATCAAATTTTAATTTCTTCTTAAAAAGAGTACGGAGGTAGATATATCTACCAAAATTGTCTCCTGGCATATTTGAGCTTTGCAAATACATTTATCTTATAGACTTTATATCCTTCTTTCTTATTCACAGAAAATGCTGGCTGCCTTATTTTTTTTTTTTTCCTCTCCTGTTAATACCATCCGTTCTTTGGTTCTATTCTTTCTAAGTTCATATACATACAGGTCTCTATTATAACAAAAAATATATTATTCAGTCCTTTAATCCTTCCATTCTCAATCATGTTTTTAAAATACTTTTGCCTCCCCTTCCTTGCATTAGTAAAGTGAGAATATAAAAAAGACACACCACAACATATTTATAAAGTAAAAACAATATGCAGCATGATTGGCTTTGTTTTAACGAATGTGCTGAGCATTTCTAAATGCATGTTCTCTTCTATGGTTGCCAGTGTCACCTGATTTTCTTTTAATGTGAACTTTTAAATGCTAAAGACCCTTTTTCCATTAAGCCTTTAGCACTGTAATTCTCTTACTCAGGAAGTCACTGTGCTGATATCCCAATCATTGATTCCAACATGTTGGGGAACCTCTTTATCTACAGCTATTCATGTGCATTTTCAAGTCTTAATTTACAAATATGACCAGATATATTGTCATAAGGCCAATGCACACCATCCTGTCTCCGTATCTGCATCGCTAATTTGACGGCATGAAAGTGTTAATGCTAATTTTGTCTTGAATTTGCTGATTAAACATTTCCTTTATCCTGGACAAAAAGACTTAATGCAGACATTAGTATTGTTCTTCTACTATTAGAAATACTTTTAAGAGACCACACTTTCTGGGAGGAAATAAGCAACTCATGTATACTCCAAGCACAGGCAAGTTTTTGCCATTTTTTCCTGCTTACAGTTTCTAGAAGTCAAGTCTATACAAACCTTAAAAAAAAAAAAAAAAAAGCCAGAATACAGTGATCAAGACATTCAGATCAACAAGGCATTCTAAATTCACCGTCTTTCAGGTGAAACTTAAGATAGTAATTTCACTCCAAGAACACCCTGATCACCAAATCCAAAATTTGCTGGAAATAAAAGAACAAAAATGAGATTGAAACACAACTTTAAAAATCTGCAGCTTTATTTAAGAAGTTCTATTTAAGCTGTAAAGAACTTCCTGTCATTCTTAATTTAAATAATTTTATAATATTCTTTTGTTCTTGGGTTACTCTATATCCAAATAATCATGTATGTAAATGACAATACAACATTGGATACCCCTGACAATATAAACATTATTGTTTATCCAGAAGCATTATATGTTCATGCAAAAATGGCATTAAAAGCTTGTGGTCAGATCAAAAAACCACAACTGTAATTGTTTATTTATATAGCTCACCATTACTCTGTAGTGTAAGTTTACATTTTTAAAAATTTCTAAACAATGCTGAGTTAGTCTTAGAAGAGTGAAGAATGCATGGTTCGTCTAAATGATGAAAGACAAACAACTTAGGTCTATGCGTGCAGCAAGATGCTTTAATATGGAAATTATTCACTTTGCCCAGGCTTATAGTTTTCATTTTTATGCTGCCCTTGAAACTCCATGATAACAGGGCCATTCAGCAGAATTTCTGCATTTTTCTCTTTAGTTCGGGGCAGCTGGTTTCTTTCCTCTCTGAGCAGAGAGCTAAAGTATATTTATCACTCTAACAGTGACTCAAAACAAACAGGAAGTCTTCATCAGCCGGCTCCTGGGCATAGCTGATATTAGGTACTGGCAGAAAGGAAACAGAGACCTCATTCTCTAGGAGTCCGACAGAATGTACACGCAGATGCAGGCGATAACAAAGTTAGGGATGCTCCAAATGACCACCATGTTCTCCCAAGATTAAGTGCTCCTGCAATGCTCGCCAGCTTTCAGAGTCTGCGAAAATTCCTCAGGAGTTTTCCTTTCCATTTCAGTTTGAAAGAGAAGTTTGAACTGGATACCACGAGCCTTAGAATCCTTGTGAACCTATGCGCCAAAGGAAACCTGGGGGGGAGCTATTCTAGGAGATTTGGCTTTGATCTGGTTGCTAGGAAAAAGCCCTGCTTTTGTCTGGAAGTATTCTGAATGGCTCCTTCAGTCAGAACGAGGCCTGCAGGTCACTGTCTGAATTAAGTGAAGAGGATTTTTTTTAACACTAAAAATGAAGTTGTCGCCGTATGCCATCATAAAGCTGCAGAGAGAGGACTGCGTTGCTGAGCGATGGCAGCGGCTCTTTGCTACAACCTAAACTCCAAGGTACACGGTGGAAATCACTGAAGCATGCTTGCAGATCAAATATATGCAAATATTCTTCAGTGGCACATATGTTCCTGGAGACCTTCGCTTTCACCTCCTTTTCAAATAAAACATGTTTCAGATGCAAAGCCCACTTTGTTTTTATTAATAGAAATGTTCGCTATCAAACAATTTTTTTAACCTTATAAATAAATAGAAAGGTCAAACACTCACGCCTAACTTTTTTCAGCCAAACCAAACTCAGAATGGATTGGACTGCAAACTACTATACTAATTTGAAAGTATTAGGCAATACACTTTGGGGGGTCCTTTAAATATTTTCTTTTTTATTTGTTGGCTAATCTCCTTGTTTATGATAATGTGTGTACCTTTGTATAAGGACTTTACAGCCATTATCTAATCTTCACAGATCCTGGTGAGGTAAAAAGGGAGCAAATCTTATCTCCATTCTACAGATGAGGAAACAGAGTTACAGGGAGGTTGAGTAACAAGCACGCATTTTAAGTTCTGAGTAGGGCGCAGGCTTTGTTTTTCCAGGAGTGGGGCTGGCCTTTCACCTACCACTCTTATGTTCACCGGTCCCCTTTATGACCAGCATTTCTTAGTGACTGCCCCAAATCTCCACACAACCTGTTGGGAAAATATGCAGCACACTGACCCACAGGAGGATTAAACCCTTGACCTTGGCACTGTCAGTGGCGGGTGCCAGTGAACTGAGCCACTCACTGAAAGCCTAATTGGCCCCAAGCAGGATGAGACCGATCAAAAAAGTTCCCTTGCTCCCCTTCTACATCATTCCGGGATAGAAAAGAAGGGGCTATTTTTAATGAATTTATCTAGTTTTATTCTCCCTCCATGTATTTTATACTCCAAGCAAATCCTAAAGTATAACATATAAATACAGAAATAAGAGAGAGCTAAGAGGTAAATTACATAAGCAAAAAATTTATAAAAAAAAAAAATGAATAGTGGAAAAATACACAGAAGCTGGCCCACAGCACCGCCGCTGGTATGAAATGGTTCTTCACCTGTGTTTGTACCTGTAGATGGAGAAAGTAAAGATGAGGAAAGCTTAACAATGCATGAGGCCCTTTTCCAAATAACATTAGCTAGCCTCTTTTAAAAACAGTAGGGACCTTATTCCTGAGAAAAAGTTATAACAAAAATATATTCAAGACTACTGGAGTATTAATCAGATACTACCTGTATTAACCAGGTGATGGGGGGATTCTCTTCCCAAAACAGGCTTGAGAAACATCTATTATGTGACAGTATCTTCCTGAGGGTTCAGGAGCAAAAAGATAGCCTCGCCTATCTTCTGGAATGCAAACTACCCTGCAGACTGCCAGGCAAAAATAACTCATGAGGCCCAAACCAGACATCCCTGCCGAAAGACGCTCATCCTGGAAAACAGAAGTGTTTTCAGGGTAGCATTGCTTCTCTCAGTCTACCTGTCTACTTACTCGAATTTCTTTTTAAACCCCTTATACATTTGTAGATCCGTGAATTACACATCTGTGAACACTGCAAAAATTTTCTAAATCTGTCTCAGAAAGCCACAAGTAGATCTAGTTTTAGTATCAAATTGATCCTGAACTCTCTCCTTTCAGGACTACTAGTGTGTTGAGCCCAGCTCTGAATGTGGACAGGGATCAAATTGCTTTCCTGGACCCATGAAATGACAACAGGCTAACTAGCAATTAGCCAGACTACACAATGGTTCTTCAGGCCCTGCTGAAGACTGACGCTGAAGACCCCCGCTGAGGAGGACCCACACCCTGGGGCTTGCTCTCCCCACGCTTATTCACCACTGCCTGTGCAAATGTTCCAGCAAGCCGGGAGCACTTGGCATTAATTTCTCAGCGTGTCGCCATGGCTAGAGCTAAGCGAGGGCCAAAAATGAATTAGGTAAATATAGGAGGCTTCAGGCACAAATTCAGCAGGTGAATTTATTTGCAAATTACTCTTTTTATCCTTCTCATTTAAGATTCTCTTTAGAGACATACAAGAGAACTTTGTCATTCTTGAAGTAAAGAAAAGCAATATTTGGTTTCAATATTTGGTTCCTAGCCAATCATACAATAATGCTTAATAAAAGAATCCTTTTTAAAGTTATTATGCATTTATTACAGGATTATTGACTTCGGTGATGAGAATGGAATTGTTAGGACTGGGTTGACTTAAAACAATTTTTTCCTGGAGATTTCTCTGTCATTTAATTGAGTCACCTTATTCCTTCTGCCCCAATACACAACTGTTCCTGTTATGCTTTGAATTATTTTGGAAAAAAGCCTTCTGCAAAAGCCATCTTTCTGAATCCACAACCTCCTCTCTGAGCATTTGTTAACACATTACATTCTACTAAAGTGAATCCGCCCACCAGAAATTAGACTATCTATCCTGGTTTCAATATTTTTTGAAGGCTTACAAAGTGCTAATCACTAAAGCAGTGATTCCCAGCCCTGGTTTTGTGATAGCCTGGGGTATCTCCAATTACCTCATAGATTGTGAAAAACAAAATTCCAAAAATTTTTCGGAAGAAAATTAATTATAGTTTATTTTAATTTGAAATATAAATATCTGCCATTGGAGGTAGGAAGTGTGTCACAGTGGGACTTGGAGACTGGAGCATTGTAAAGAAAACAAGCAACAATAGTCTATTGAAACTCCTCAAAGCTCAAAATCATTATGCTCTGCAAAAAAAAGAAAAGAAAGAAATGCTATTCTTATTCCTAGGAACTTAACACACCTTATGACAAGCACAAAAAGGAACTCAGACAAAACCCATTCCAGGACGTTTCCTCAAGAAGAATACAAATAAGGTGTGTCACATATTTTCAGGAATAAAATAAACATGATAATATCTAATAACACCATTACACTATTCAATGTGCCTAAATTACAGTTGTACTAAGAAATGAGAAAATCTCTGGAATGGGACCAGGATTGCTTTTTAATTGTTCATTAGAAAAAGCAAAAACTAAAATCGCCTGCAATGATTTCCTTTTGAGATCATTCACCTTGTTTTTAAAATACGAAATCAAAAACATATTGAGACGCATGATGAGGCTGGGCAATAAACTCGGAGCAAACCGTCTCCTCTGCTGAGCTCAAGCTCAGCAGCTACAGCAAGCCCACAGTGCCAGCTTGAGCCTGGCAAGGCAACTAGCACTGCACAGAACAAAATCTTCATTTCTCAGTTCTGGCTGATTCCACTGAGAACATCTCTCCCTCCTCACCTTTTCTTTCCTTCTTCCTTTCTTTCTATTTAGGGATGTTCTTCCATTATGGGAGATGTCCCCTAAGCCAATGAAAAACAATGACAATTTTATTTTCACATTAAGATTCCTCTCCCAGGGCCCTATTCCATGAATGAATGGCTTGTAGGACACACCGCTAATAATAAAATCCACCAACTGTGCCAACACAAGTGCAAGACAAGCACAGGGAAGCTAAGGCTAGCCAAAGGAATTCTCCCGTACCTACAGCGGCTGACTCCTTCCAAGAAAGCTGTTGGGTCTGCTTGCTTATTATTTGCCAGGAAGGTATTCCTTTCAAAAAGTAAAAATAAATAGCTCCTACAACCTCTTCCTTGTCTTGAAATCACAATTTCTACTACAAAATAAACTTGTAAACACCATCTGTTAAGATACTTGAGAACTCTACTTGACAACATACCCCAGTATTTGTTGAAGGAGCAATCCTATACTGGCTAGGAAAGGAACTGGAAACGAGGAGGTCATTTCCCATTCAAATTTAAATGTCACCATGAAATACTGTAGGAAAATCAAACATGTCTAGAGTGACTGCACATGTCACAAACTCAACTCATCTGACCTCCCCAACACTTGTACCCTAGTGTGACTGTCATTGAATTGTCCGGATTCCAAAGAGCATACTGGCTGAGCTCTCACCCACCCTGCGGATTAACTAAGGCCATTTTTTTTTTTCCTTTAGATCTCAGGCTTGTTTTCTCCCTGCAACACAAAAGGCGTTTAGTCCGGCTACCTACCATCAATAAGCTGGTATGCAAAAAGAAAGCAACTTAGTTAACTGTTGAAACAGAACTTAGTTAGAAAAAATATACACACATTTATTCCACAATCTGTATCACTTACTAGATAAAATGCAAGCTTCTACCCATTCCTCAAGCCATACTCACCCCTATTCTCTTCCTTCATCTTCATCCATTTAGCAGATATTTACTGAGCATCAACTATATTCAAAGCACATTGCTGGTCACTGAGTTTGCAGCACAGGAGAAGACAAAGCAACTCCTGTCTTCTAGAGCTGAAATTCTCCTAGAGAGAGACAGAAATAGAAGATATAGATGTTGTTTTCAATAACTTTTAAAAAGTATAAGAACTATGTAAAAAATATAATTGAGTAGAAGGAAGAAGACTGATTTGAAAAAAAAATTCTAAATATGGAGACAGTGACTTCCTTCTGAGATGAGGGAAGAAAACAGTCATGGACATAGCACTTTAGGTTAGTTGTCTAGGGAAGGGCTCTCAAAACCTGGAATATTTGAGCTGACTTTTTGATGGAAGAGAGGGACCGTCAAAAAAAAAAAAATAGTGAGTAAGACTGAACATGGTGAGTCCAGGGAACAGAAAAGAGGCAGGAAGGCTGATGCAAATGAAAAAGCCACGGCTGAAAATTCGAGGGACTTGGAGGTTGGAATTTATTCCAAATGCGATGAGCAGCCTTTGGAGGACATTAAACAAGAAAGTAACTCAGTCTGTTCAGGTTTTCACACAGCAGAGCACCCACCTTCTGGGGCATGTAATGAAGAGTTGAATCAGGGCAGATTCAGGATATATTTTAGAGTGAGAAGAAAAACAGTGATGAAAAGTAACTGTCATGTTTTTGACTTGGACGGCTGAGTGGGCCATTCACTGAAATGGAGATGACGGGGAAAAGAAAGTCTCCAGAGGTAGAAATTCACTTATTCAACCTTATCCCTCAGCAGTCCTTGAACGCGTGAAAAGTGGCCGTTTTTCAGATGTCCTCATTTTTCTTGTGTTCTTGTCTCCTATGTAAATCACAGCATTGTGGGTTGCAGGCGTGCTTTTCAACTCCATTGCCATAAGTGTCAAATCCTAGCTTAAAATTCAGTTCATCCAAAAAGTCTATGCCTATTGAAACTCTCTTCCTAATGAGTATTCTTCATTGTTATCCATTCTTTCAAGATTTTACTACAAATTTTTTATTCTGCACTCAACTCCTTTTGAATTTAGACCAAATTCCTGGGCCTTCTTCTCTTTTTCAGCCCCTGACTAATCCCCTCTCCCAGCTGCACCCCTTGCATCTTCCTGATGCCCCGTGGGCTCTGTCCTACCCGAGCCTGAGCTCTCCCTCTACATAACAGTGCTCAGGCTGGCATTTGCTCCCCGTAGCTCTACCTGCCACAGTCCTGCCAATGCTTTAAGACCCAGATCAACTGTCCCCTTTTCAAGACACCGTGTTTGACCCCTCCCCAATGCAACGTGATTTCTCCATCCCCATCCCCTAGGAGGCAGTGTAGTATAACAGCTGGCATCTCCAGCGCTGGGGTCCGGCTGCCTCGGTTCCCCCTGCAGGGCCCATCCTGGCCATCCTAGCTGTGTGCCCTGGGGCAACTTGCTAAAAGTTCTAAATTCTCTGCTGCTTCATCTGGGAAGTGGCAGGGAGCAGGGGTGGAGCAGGAGAAGTAAGGATACTGACCTTACGAAGTTGTCGTGAGGATTAAGTGAGGCAACACACCTAAAATATATATCGCCTGGCACATAAGGACTCTTTGATGTTAGATATTTTTGTCATTTTCATTTCACAGTTTTTTGGCTCTCTTGCGAAAATAACAATTTTCTTTCCATCGTGGTTGTCTTTAACCCATTAGATTAAAAGCTGTCTGACGGTATAATGGCGCCTTCTTTATCTCTGTATTTGGTAGCTATTTTATGAATATTTATTGGCGAATAAATGCCAAACATTAGAAAATACAATTTTAAAGATTCTCGTGTCTTTGACACAAATACATTGATTTCCCTTAAGGTAGAAATACTATCTTCTTGTTTTTTATTTTAAAATTTCATATTGTCCAGTATATAGTGGGTGTGTATACTATATATAGATATGGCATATATGTAGTATACAGTATATAATATTAATTTTATGAATTAAGGAACTCTTAAATAATCAATACAAGTAATGCCTATATCACGCTAAATTCGCCAGTGATGCTGATTTTAAAAAGGAAAACTATCTCTTCATTTATCCTAAACATAAGGAGTTGCAAAACAGGGCATCATTCCAGCTCACAAGAATCTTCAGGCCTCTAAAGATCTGGAGTTAGGCAGGAGGTTCTTGTTAGTGACATGTGCTCTCTCATCAACATCAATTAATATTTATTGGACAAAGCGTGGATGCGGCACACTATGTTGTGTGTTTTGTACACGTTTTTTAAATATGAAGACACCATCTCTGCCTTCTTACATGTTGAGAAAGACAGTGTTCATGACCACAATAAATAATAAAAGACATGCATGTCTCTGTAGGTTTATGATAGTGTTGGATCTCATCTCACGTAAGAAAGGAAACGTTCAACAAGCAGGTGGATCTTGATTTGAGGTATGAGAGGGACAAAATCTAGTGGCGAAGTAAAGGAAAAGTGTGGTTTGGAAACAAAATCAAGGTCGATTGTAGCTTACTTTTTGTTTTTAATTAAGCACGACATGCTAAAATAGGGATAAAAACTAGATTAAAAGATAAACTTGGAGTCTCTATATCTTTCTTCACGAAGTATCACTTAAGCTCAAAAGGATTTCCTATCCTTTCTATTAAACATAATTTTATTATACTCTTTGTTCCTGGGTTATTCCAAACCCAAATAATTATAGATGTAAATTATATACCACCACCTAAAATATATCGCTTTTCCCTAGTGATAAGCTGGTATCAAAACTCCAGAATAATTATGCCTTAATGTAATCCACTGTAGCTTTCCTTTGTTTACTTGAGTTTTTTCCTCTCTGTTTCTTCCTTTCTGACCTTCATTTCTTCCCTTCTTTCTTTCCTTTCTTCCTCTCCCAAGTTTTCCAGCATTTGTGAATAATTTGGTCAACTCTTCTCACTGACAGTCTGCATTGTCAGGCACTAGTCAGCAGCTATATTCTTTTCCACAGATTGAGTTATTTAACTGCACAAGTTCTTGTCTCCAGTACACACTCTCCTTTTCTCGGTTGAGTTATAACACATACTTTTTTCATCAACCTCTAAAAAAAGTAACAAAGACTCCATTCTTACACACCAACTTAAGAATCCAGGATAATTTCTCATGTAGCATCCATTTAAACTTTCAATATTTCCATGTCACAATCTAACTGCCTATGACATGTCCTGAATTCTGATAAAAAAAAAAAATCTTGTCCAATTGTATCTGTAAGATTCGTCTCTCTTGATGTTTGATTGACACAGTACCTAAAACAAACTCAAACTGAAACAAGAGGGTGATAAAACCACTGAAATAACCATTGTCTAATCTGTTTTTTCAATGTCTGCATACTTCTTTATACCTTTAGTGACCTCACATATACTAGAGCCTGCATGGATTACACATTTGAATTAAATAAATTTTGAGCCTTTGTCTTTCTGCTTTGCTCATTATTTCTCTGCTTAGCTATTGATATTTATTTCTCCATTACTGTTCAAATCAGCTAAGTGGCAAAGCCCTTAATCTCAAATAAAAAACTGTTCAGCTCTATTCGAAAGTAAAGGATCTCTCCTAATTTTGCATCCAGCATTTGCTGTTCAACATTGTTGAACATATCTACTCTCACCTCTCTTGTTTCTTTATTTCCTCCTCCTCAAAAAAAAAAAATTAAAATTGAAGGTATTTATTTTTAATTCATCAAAATCAGTCTTGGTCATTGCATTTGTTTGTCTTTTTGCCTACTGAAAACTGGAAGTTGGAGGGTAATGAGTGAGAGAGGTCTCTGGAAGGAAAGACATTATTTGATATCAGAGTAATATTGCAGTAATAGGGATCTTTTCCCACATACTTCAAAACTCAATTTAGAAAAAAAAATTTTTTTTTTTTTGAGACAGAGTCTTGCTCTGTTGTCCAGGTTAGAGTGCCATGGCATCAGCCTAGCTCACAGCAACTTCAAACTCCTGGACTCAAGCAATTCTTCTGCCTCAGCCTCCCAAGTAGCTGGGACTGCAGGCACACACCACCATGCCCAGCTAATTATTTTTTTTCTACATATTTTTAGTTGTCCAGCTAATTTCTTTGTATTTAGAAGAGACAGGGTCTTGCTCTTGCTCAGGCTGGTCTCCAACTCCTGAGCTCAAATGATCCACCCGCCTCGGCCTCCCAGAGTGCTAGGATTACAGACGTGAGCCACAGGGCCTGGCCTCAATTTAGAAATTGAAGTGCAGTTAATTTTTTAATTGGA
>CAUYSK010036781.1:0-25056 GCA_963575035.1 Avahi laniger | reverse complement strand
TTTCTATATATTTTTAGCTGTCCAATTAATTTCTTTCTATTTTTGGTAGAGATGGGGGTCTCGCTCTTGCTCAGGCTGGTCTCAAACTCCTGAGCTCAAACAATCCGCTCGCCTCGGCCTCCCAGAGTGCTAGGATTACAGACGTGAGCCACCGCGCCCGGCCTCACCATATGTTCTTTAAATGACCACTGAAACATCTTTCACACAAGTTTTAACAAATGGCCAGGACCTCATTTGAACCTCATATACAAGGTGTCTTTATTTTTATTCATTTATTTATTTATTTTGAGCCAGGTTCTCACTCTGTCACCCAGGCTGGAGTGTGGTGGTGTCACAATAGCTCACTGCAGCCTCGAACTCCTGGGCTCAAGTGATTATCCCACCTTTGCGTCCCAAGTAGCTGAGACTACAGGTGTACACTCAGCTAATTATTATTATTATATATGTTTTTTTGCATGTGAAGACAGCTTCTCATTATATTGCCCAAGCTGGTCTTGAACTCCTGGCCTCAAGTAATCCTTCTGCCTCGGCCTCCCAAAGTGCTTGGATTACAGGTGTGTGAGCCTGGCCTCAAATACAGGGTCTCTTTAAACGATGAATTGGAAACGTCAATACTTCTTTTCCTGTAAAACCGAGGTGGCAACCCTGCCTACTGCACACCACCATAGCAAGATTAAATGAGGAAATGCACACAAAGTGTCTGGTTCTTTGTAAGCACTCGACAGCTATTAGCCTTTATCATCATTTCTTCTTGTTGATGTTATTGTAACACTGTGGATGCAGCAGTGATTGCCTTAATGAATGGGGGCGTTTGCAAGGCCTGCCCTCCAGGGATGTCTTAGTTCCAGGTGCTGTGATTTGCGGTCCTGGAAATGGAGAAACTAGATAAGCCCATAGTTTGGTGCAAACCCTGAGAGGTCTGCTGGGGGTGCTGGGGGCCTCCTGGGACTTCTCGGAGGCCCCTCCCTCACACCACATCTGGAAGACTTCCAGAATGATCAGGAAGCTTCTGCAGTGTCCAGCCAGTGCTCAGGAATACTCACCGCCAGCCCTGCCCTCCTTTTCCCTCTCCTCATTCAACATTCCAGATTTCACAGCTCTCCACCAGCATTTCTTTGTCCATTGTTCAGAAAAATGAATCAAGCCATGACTTGAGGCTTGAATTCAATTTTTTAAAAAAATTGTGTGGCTCTAAGGGTCTCCATCCAAGTTTTTCCCAAAAGATTATTCTCCAAGGAAAAAAGAAAACAAAATGGCTAAATCTCAACATTTTTCAGTCTCCATTATCCCACGGCTCTCTTTACCCCTTGAGACACAGTTTTCAATAGTAAACGGGGCTGAAGTTTGAGGGCAAGGCCTAGAGAAGCTGTTTAATTTCTACCACCAAAGACAAACTCGGATTCTTTCACAATTTTCCCTCAGGCCAGCCCTCTGCTTTATAGAGCCAAACCACTGAAAGAACAAATGAATGCAAAAAATTTGCCTCACAGCAGTGAACACTAAGATTTTCTACAGATACAAATTCCCAAGCAAGCCCAGCCCAAAGATAATAAAAATGAAGGTTGGGTTTATTGGGCTTGTTAAAGGCTGGCTGCCTGATTTTCTTTAGGGTCTGAATATGTTTACACGGGGTGGGGGTGTCGGCTGGGGGTGAGAAAGCAGTTTTAGAAAATCAACACGGGCCCACAGAACTCTAATCATTCCGCAGCGAGCTCAGCCTCTCACTCCACAAATACTCACTGTGCACACATCTACCGTGCTCGGGCACTGCGTGAGGGGCTGTGGAGGGACAGGAAGACACTGTGGCATGGGAGGTGGCCTCGGCCAGGTAGGGAGGACAGGGCTTGAGTCCCAAGTGGCAAATGTCACAGAGTGGGAGTGGGCAGTGAAGGCCAAGAGGTGGGACTGGAGCCAGACCTTGACGAATGGAGAGTGGAGGGAGCAACTTCCATGGACCAGGGCTCTATTCTAGAACCCACGTATTAATAAGTAAGCAAGCTTTCTGAACTAAAAGGATCTGGGCCACTGTTTTCCCAAAGACAATTATGCAGGGGAGCATGGTTAAATTTTGGCTTAGGTCTCAGGTCAGTGAAGGTCACTCACTGGGGAAGAAGGCTCGTGGGTAGGACCACCCCCAACACCTGTGGGGTCTGGCATACGAACAAGACGAAAGCCCCTGTGCTTACATATTTAAAAGTTATATCCTCCTACCTTGACAAATATACCTTCCTAATGACACGAAAAGGCCAGGCTCAAATTCAGAATCCCCAGGCTTCTGGGTTCTGTAGCAGAATTCGGTGGTCGTAGGAGAGCCTGATCCGGCACCTCCTCTTTTCCCCTGTATCCCGTCCTTTAAGGACTCAGGACCTGAGGAAGAGCCCTGGGCAGGCTTTGGGGTCTCAGGGCCATTCTTTGGACCCTCGGCTCTGTGGACTCCCTGACCCGTGGGGAAGGAAGTGGCTGGGGTGGCCAGGCCCCCTGCTCAGGTGCACGGGTGACAGCAAGCACCGGGAAGGATCAGCTCGCTGGACTGTGAGGCACGCTGTGTCGTGTGGTTTTGATTAAGATGACAGAGGCTAACCTTTATCCCAGATAATGAGTACAACATCGGCCTAGTTTTCACTTAATCCTCTCATCAGCCCTATGAGTTTAATATTGTTGTTATTCCCATTTCTCCTATGAGGAAACTACGATGAGAGAGATTTTGATTTATCGAAGCCCACACAGCTAGAGGTTGTAGAGCCAGGATTTGAATGTTATACTGAGTCTCAAGGCCTAAAAATACTCAGAGGAAGATCATTTCCTGATCCTGAATCACGGAACATCACGAGCCGGAAGGAACCATGAAATTCTTTATGTCCAACCCTCACGACGGGCAGTTGCTCGTGAGCAGTAGCAGGAGACAACCAGGGTCCTGCTGTGTGATCCCATGTGGGTGGGTGGGGGGGGGGTCCCCACAGCAGCACCAGGTGGGGCCACTGTGCAGTGGGCACAGCTCCCCGGGGATGAATGGGGCAGACTGTCAGCGTGTCGTGGCCGGCAGGCAGCGAGAACAGCCCAGTGGGCAGGTGTGACTAGTAGTTGGCCCCATGGCCCTCTGTGAGCTGGGACGGTGACCTCACTCCAAGTGGGGCCCCTGGAGTTCTTTTCTAAAGCTGCTGCCTTTGATGCTTTTTCCAAATCCCGTGAGCAAAGTGGCAGACTGGGGAGGGGAAGCCCCAGAGTCTGGCTGCTGTGCAACTTCATTCTGTTTCCAAACACCAGAGTGGGAGCTCAGACACCTGCTGCACCCGGGCAGTCTGGGACGTTCCTGTCCCAGACCCTGCTCTCCCTCCCTGAGGCTGTGCTAGCCAGGCAAGACCTTGAAGGTCAGGAAGGGGATTTTTTTAGGACCAGATAGGCAAACTGGTCCTAAACCAGAGCCTCTCAAAGTGAATGTTCGCAGGACTCAGCTGAAGATCTTGATAAACTGCAGAGTCTGGGTCAAAGGGTCTGCGATGGTTGGCTTCTAAAAGCGCCCAGGTGATGTACCCTTGGCATAGCGGGGAACCAGACTGGCACATTTCTTTAGATTAATTCTAAAACTAAGGTATAACATTTATATAGGCAAGTGCACAAATCCAGCGTATGACTCGATCAATTTTTAATACAGATATTAATGTAACCACTGTCCAGACCAAGATATAAGTTTTATTTTATTTTATTTTTTTTGAGACAGAGTCTGGCTCTGTTGCCTGGGCTAGAATGCTGTGGCATCAAGCCTAGCTCACAGCAACCTCAAACTCCTGGGCTCAAGCAATCCTCCTGCCTCAGCCTCCCGAGTAGCTGGGACTACAGGCATGCGCCACCACACCCGGCTAATTTTTTCTATATATATATTTTTAGTTGTCCAGATAATTTCTATTTTTAGTAGAGACGGGGAGGGGGGTCCTTGCTCTTGCTCTGGCCGGTCTCGAACTCCTGACCTTGAGCGATCCACCGGCCTCAGCCTCCCAGAGTGCTAGGATTACAGGCGTGAGCCGCCGCACCCAGCCAAGACATAGGTTTTAAAATTGACTGTAAATTGCAGAAGCAGCAAATGAACACATTCTCCTTGTAAACCATTGAGACATGAGATGTGAGCTGACCCCTCTCTCGTGTCCCCCCATGCACACACAAGGCCCCACTGTTCTATGTAATTGTGTGTCCGGAAGCAGGGGCTTCCCCCTGGGCACTCCCAGGTCCCCAGGCAGCTAAGCAGCCTGACCAAACAGGTTTGGGGTCTTTCTCCTGGAACATTCTGTTTTGCCTCCCCCCTGCCCCCACCCAATTCCTCCAACAGATAAAGAGCCTGTAGATTCTCCCACCGAGGACAGCACAACTGCCTCACTGAGCGTCCTCCCGCAGTGAGAGCTGCGGGGGTTCTCCCATCTTTACAATTTAAAGCAGGCTAATTTGGACTCTTCTAAGCTTTGGCTGCTGCAAACAAAGAACAGCCTTCGGATGCCTGGGCTGCTGGGTGGACACAAGGTGGAGGGGACTGGGGGGGACGCCAACATTGGAGGGGGGGGGCACGGGCCTCAGAGCACACCAAAGCCAGAAACTGCCCGAACTGGTTACATTCCAGCAAGATTAGCACAAGGCCGGGCCTGCTCTTGTGCCCACCCCTCCTCCCCTCCAGGACCATGAATAGGATTTTTAACTATTTCCCTCCCACTTGCTGTCCAGCCTCACACTGACAACGCTCCCTGCTGTTTGCACATTAACCTTCCATTTGCCAGGCAGCTTCTCAGGGGCTGCAGATTAACACCCACCAACCCAGACAATGGTCCCAGGGGAGGGACGCAAGGGGCTCACACAAAGGCTCCAGAGGCCAGGCCCAGTCAATCACTCTGCAGTGACCGCTGGCGAAAGCACGGGGGCTCCCAGACTCCAGGCACACAGGAATCATCACAAACAGCTCATTCCTGGCTCCGGGTACCTGCCCCACAGGGGACTGGAGAGGATGGTCCTCTAATACGGACAACCAGGACACTCCCCTCCACCCCGCATCTAACCTCGGACATTCTGACCTAAGAGTGGCCAGAAGGGATCAGGGACTAAAGGGCTGGGAAGGAAAGCAGGAGCTAGGAAGGCAGAGGCAGCCCACCTTGCTTAGCCTTTCTCCTTTCTGCTTTCTCCTTTCTCCTGGCAGAGCTGAGCTCCCAGGGGATGCAACAGGAAGCAGGTGCCTCTGGGCCTCCCTGGGAAAGCTGCATCCAAGCAGCTTGCAGACATAGGTCAAAACCGTTTTCTTATTCCCTTGTGTGCAGGTGCACACACGTGTGAACTTGGAAAGGCAGCACGTCAGAGGTGAGGGAACCGGAGTGTTAGGTATGGGAATGGCCCTTCAGTGTGGTAGGCCAGCGGCTCTCCCACCCCAGCTGCATGAAGAAGGCCGGCCTTTTCTAACAATCTCCTCCAAGTAAGTCTCAGACAAACTGGTCCTAACCAGGGCCTCCCAAAGTGAATGGTTGTAGGAATCAGCTGAGGATCTTGCTAAACTGCAGAGTCTGGGTCAAGAGGTCTGGGATGGCTGGCTTCGAAAAGCTCCCAGATGACATACCCTTGGCATAGTGGGGCACCAGACTGGCACATTCATCAGAAGGGTGAACTCTCCAGCCCTTTACCAAGTGGTTGCCTGGCTTCGGTTTCCACCCTTCTGGAGAAACACAAGTCACCACGTCTCAAGGTTCCAGCTGTGGACAGTTCTGTTGGAGTCCTGCCTCTTCTTGAGCGGCCAGCCCTGACAATCTAAAGTCCCTCCCTCTCCTCTTGATCTGGTAGTTCCAAACCCTCAAGAGAAAACCTTACAGCTTCAACTCATTTTCCCCAAGTACCTGGGCCTCCCCGTCTAGGCCAGTGAGGCTGTTTTTCTGAGCCTCATTCTGTTCATAGTACTAATACCAGACAGGCTGGGGGTGGGGAGCAGATCTCAGGGCAGATTGGTGAGGCTACTGGGGATAGGAGTGGGAATAATAGAACCCCCAACGGAAACAGAAACCAGAGTTCCAGCCCTAGGGCAGTTAACATGCAAGAAACTTAAGGACAATTAAAAAGCAACAACCACAATTAATATGGTTTACACAGGCAAAACTCATTAGTGTGGGTTGGGGGGCTTGAGTTTACCTTTGCTAGCAAACCCTTTCTTTACAGACAGTACACATTAATTGCAAACAAGACTCCAGGGGAAATATTTAAATGGCTATGAAACAAATTCGAGCTCCCAGATGCAGGTGAAAGCACCACTGACCTACAACAGACACACAAAGAAAGGACCTCTCGTCCAGGGAGCCCCTTGCCAGTCTGGCTTAAATTCCTGGTGACGTTCAGACGCAATAAACTTGTGCTTCTTTTGAAAGGTTTTAGAATTCATAAGAGTCCTTAATTCACACTGACATCTACTCCAAGCCTGAAGTAACTGTGTTGCCAGGCAGTGCTGCCAGGGCCCGGATGCTGCTAAGGGAATCACTTCATCGTCATTGCTGCAGGGAAATTTGAGCGGGGCTTATGGTTTGCAGGGGCAAGCAAGTCTACAAATGAGTATCCCCGATGAGGTGATGTGAGAGAAGCCTCAAATAAGGCACTCATCTGGCTGCCCCCACCCAGCTTGGGCATCCCGCCCTCCCACCTGCTCCAGGCCTTGAGCTCTTTGCAGGGCTCTCACAGCAAGAGGGGCCTGGAGCTTCTAAAGGCAAAACTATCCCCAAAACCCAAGGGCTCCCACTTAATCTCTTGCAGCCATTCCCTACCCGCTCCCAGGTCACAGATGGCAGCAGGGTCTGACCAAGCCAGTATCGAATCCGGACTGCACCCCTATTAGCGTGTTACCTTGGTCTGGCTCTTTCTGAGCCTCAGATCCCACATATTAAAAAGGTGTTAGTATAATCCAGTTTATAAGGTTGTGTTGCAGTTTAACTAAGTGAATGCTTAGCAAGCACAGGGCCCGGACTAGGTAAGCTCTTATAATGGTAATAAAAAGTAGGAAGGCTTTTTTTTTTTTTTAAAAGTAGGGGAGATAGCCTAACTCACCCTTCTTTCTTTCTTTCTTTTTTTTTAGACAGGGTCTTGCTCTGTTGCCTAGGCTACAGTGCAGTAGCGTCATTATAGCTCACTGCAGCCTCAAACTTCCTGGGCTCAGCCTCCCGAGTAGCTGGGACTACAGGTGCATGCTACCACACCTGGCTAATTTTTCTATATATATACATATTTTTTTGAGACAGAGTCTCACTCTGTTGCCTGGGCTAGAGTGCCGTGGCGTCAGCCAAGCTCACAGCAACCTCAAACTCCTGGGCTCAAGCGATCCCACTGCCTCAGCCTCAGCCTGTAGCTGGGACTACAGGCATGTGCCACCATGCCCAGCTAATTTTTTCTCTCTATATATTTTTAGTTGTCCAGATAATTTCTTTCCATTTTTAGTAGAAACGGGGGTCTCACTCTTGCTCAGGCTGGTCTCGAACTCTTGACCTTGAGCAATCTGCCTGCCTCGGCCTCCCAGAGTGCTAGGATTACAGGTGTAAGCCACCACTCCCGGCCAATTTTTCTATATTTTATACAGATGGAGTCTCATGCTTGCTCAGGCTGGTCTCAAGCAGTCCTTCTACCTCGGCCTCCCAAAGTGCTAAGATTACAGGCATGAGTCACTGCACCCAGCTAACACCATTCTTTCTTTGAAACTCCAAAGCACATTGTTTTTGTCGTGTGATACTAACCTTCCTCTCCCTTGAGATCAGTTCAACTACATGTGGTGTTGCTTTGGTAAGACCAGCAAACAGGAAGTTCCCATATAAGGTCATGGTCTCACACATCTTTTATTCACCTCCTGCAATGCTCAACCCAATCCCTGCAATTAGTAGGATCAATATTTGTTGCACTGACTTGCCAGCATGAACCTGCCAACACAGTACAATGCGTGGATGCTGTAACCAGACAGGTCAAGCAGCTGCACAGCCCAGACCTCCCACCCACCGTTAAGGTTCCGTTTCTATCCTTCGGAACAATAGCAATTGCATTTCTGACCAGGTGCCAAACTCTTTATGAACATGACCACCAACATCCTATTTTTTAATCAAACACTAAGCAACATGTCTGCCACACAATGAGTAATCACAAACCTGTATGGTTTAATAGGCTTTCCAATAGGGAAGCATGGATCCCTAACATTTATATTCCATGTGACACGGGCTCAGAGTGTATTGCTCCATAGTCTTATTGCATCGTCCATATGTCCCACCTTATTTGTATGGAAAAGGGTCATTAGGTCAGGGACCACCTTCTTCCAGGTCATGACATGCTCTGGTTGGGAGTGGTGCAGATCTAATTTTAGGCCTTCTGACAAACTGCTATGCTGTTTTCCACCCCCCTAGGCTTAATTTCCTGCGGTAAGCAACAGAGATCAAGTTTTTAGGTTTTCTGAGGTTTTAAAATCAGAAAGTCCTTCTGTTTCCTTGAGCTGCCATCCATTCAGCCACAGAATCTACGGCCTGCCCTTGTGGGCCCAAAGGGTGGACTGGGTCCCAGAAAAGCTTCCCTGGAGAGCTGGATACTAGCGACTGAATAGGGGCTGAGGCTGGGCTCCCCGGGTAGGGACAGACCTTGAGGGGGCGTGTGGTGAGTGCTGCTTGTGAGCCACATACTTGCTCCAATGACACTGTGTGTGTGCGGGCATTTCTGGACTCTTCCTTGGGAATGGGCTGTAGAGAACATTCACTCCAGTGCACACACCACTCCTTCGTGGCCTTTTATTTCCCCTCTTTTGGCTCTGTTCTGTCACTCTCCTGGCAGCCAGAGACTCCCCAAACTCCCAGGGAAGAGACCTCTTTTGGAGGGGCTGTGAGGTGGGGTCAGAATGTGGCTTGGATCAGGGCGTAACAGGAAGTGCACACTCATTTTGAGTTGTCTGCCTGGAGAGCTGTCTGCAAATTATCACGAGGGTATAACTGCCGGCGCAATGTAGGTGAATGATCTGGAAGTCCTGTAACTGCACAGGGGCACGTCCCTGCAGCTGCCGTGACTGTGGCTTCAAAAGAAGTGTTCCTCAGATGAAACTACTGGAACTCCAGAGGCACCAGCAAACCTGTGCGGAGGGAGGGGCAGAAGGACCAACCCCTAGGCCTCCTTCAGAGCCCCTTCTGTGACACCTACCTCCTTCCAGCCCTCTTGTCACCACCACCCCCACCCCCAACACATACAACTGGCAAGTGGCATCTCTAGCAGAGAAGCATCCAGAGTGTCTCCTAACTGCAATCTGAACTTGAACAGAAAACTGGCAGCTGGTTTAAGGAGCAAGCAGTCACAGGAACTATCAAAAAGCAGAGACTTGCAAGAGTGACCCTAGAGATGGGGTGTGAAATATAAAGCTTTTGTCTGATGCTCTCTCCTTCAGTTCTTATGCCCAACTGATCCCTTCCGAGGTATCAAGAGAAGGAAACAGTCTTAGGTCAGGAGACCTGGGTTCTAACTCATCCCCAACTGGCAGTGTAACTTTGGGCAGGTCCCACCCCTTGCTGAGCACAGCTGCTAGCGAAAGCCTTTAATGGAAACAAACATGTATTAAGCCCCTACTGTTTACATTGTATACAGTACACAATAAAAGGCAGAGGCTTTTTGCTGCTTCTCCACAAGCTTCTCTTTGTGTGCAATGGAAATGAGTGCTGATTATCACTGAGACATCATAATATCCGGATGTGGGTCATTAAGCAGGGCAATGACCTACCCACTTGGTACACTGACCTATTCTTGGTTATTGCAAAACATTATTCAGACAGCAAGATAAATTAGTTAATTTTTGTTTCCACTCCTAAATTGTTACATTAGTTAGAGCAAAAAACAAAACCCAAACAAACCAACTACACAAACCTCCTAAATACAAAGTAGGGCCCTGATCCTACCATCTGTTTTACTCCTAAATGTAGGCTGGTTTATCTCTCTCCCACCTTCTGGTGGCCTCAGGCCATGTTCTCAGCATTTGGCTCCTAACTAACTCTTAGCTGCCATTTGGAATCCAGCTGTTAATTACTTCTTTAACACCTTTTTGCTGTGCAGTCTGAACACTAAGTGTTCTCTGGAGATTACAGTTTCTCCTTTTCCTTTCTTTAATGGCCCCGAAAGGTCTCTCAAAGGTTATCTGTCCCCCAGATGTGCCCAATTCCCTGCATTCAGGGCTGTCCTCACAGGGTACAATACAACTTGGGGATTTTTAACCTATGTGAAACACAAAATAGTGTAATATTATACAAAGCCAGACAGGCTTATTAAATCGCACTTTTGAACTAGGCTATGTTTAATATTTATTACTTTTTTTTAAAAAGGCCCAATCACCAATTCATGTGTGTGGCAGAGTGAAAAGGCCAGGGGTGGTGGATGACTATGGCTTTGGTCTGTTGCAGATGCCTTGCAGGGCTGTACCAGAGCTGGCTGGCATTGGCACATCAGCGTGTCTTCCCAGCTCAGTGTTTAGTGATGTCATGTTGGTAGCCTGAAACTGGACACAGTGAGAGTATTTACACCATGGAAACTGGCAAACACTAAACAGGGCACATTCCTCCACCTTGGAGAGCTGGTTGTTAAATATCCACACGTCACTGCTTATAAGCCATTTTCCGCCTCTTCTCTTTCTATCATTAATTTAAAGGATGCATTTATTGAGCACTCAGTCTACTGTGTTAAACACTGAAACCCAAAGACAAGTTAAATAAACTCATGTTATCTACAAAAAAAATAATGCTAACGCCACACAAAAACAATAATAATAGTTACCTAATTCTGTGCCAGCGCTGCCCTGTGTCTTTACATATGCAAACTCACTTATCCTCACAACAACATACTGGGATAAAGAACTAGTATTATCTCCTTTACACAGATGAGGAAACTGAGGCACGAAGTGGCAAAACACTTGTTTGTGATCACAATTGTAAGTGATGTTTCCAGACCCAGCACTGTGGGGTTTTTCTCACCCCCAGAGCCCATGGGTTTTCTATTGTCCCATGAAAAGGTCTGGTTGGAGACCCACGCACAAAAACTCAAGGACATGTTCCACCAGAGCTCAGCTCAAGAAAAGCAAATGAGTTTCACGGAGGCTTTGTACCAGGAAGAGTTCTTGGAGGAGACAAAAATGTTATGTAAGCTGTGAGGAAGGTTCCACAGACCCCCAGAAAAGCAGCTGAGTGGCAGCTGAGGACAGTTTGAGAAGAGGGGTTTTGGATTAAACAGGCCTCTTGTAACAAACCCCTTCTCCTGGCATACTTTGTCAAGGCAGGAAAATACCTTCTGCTTCTGGAGGAAAAAAAAAGGAGAGGCACAGTATGCAATTAGAGAGAACAAATACACCCCCAGATTTTCACAGTTGAACAATTAGGGAAAAACAATCAAAAACCGGGTGTTGCCAGAGCAAATACCCAGAAGGTCTCTGCTCACCCCTGCAAGGGTGACCGTACAAGAAACAGGGCTCACACCACCACAGGACAACCAGAGATCACTTCTTCTAAGCTGTAGTGGCAGCCACAGCAGCTAGTTCTCCTGCTGGGTTCCCAGTTGGAAATTCTGGAGGGAACCACTTTCTGGCTTCGGCATCCAAAGACAGAAACTGTAATTAGCGAATAATAAAAATTAAAATTCTTAATGTTATTTCATAGGATGAAAATAGCCATATCCAGCCGACAGCCAAACATTAGGCTGAGCCTTTCCTTATGATACTTAGGACAGAAAGAAAACCAAGTTCACTCCCCTTTTTCCTACTTCCTCCTTTTTTTTCCCCAGGGAATGAGTCAAGTCAGTCAACAAGTATTTATGGAGCACCCACAGGACTGCACAGTCTGGGAGGAGACGCGGGTTGTTGGAAGAAGCCCAGCAGAGCTCTCACTTGAGACAGCTAAAGGAAATGTCAATCCTCAGGCCAGGTCTAAACAGGGCAGTAAAGAACTGACTGCTACCTGGGTGGGTTTATTCCGGGCCAATCACTCTCTTCTGGCTAAGCTGCCTCCATTATCCACCAGGCCAAAGTGGGTGGATCAGCCATGTCCATGTACATTTTTGGAAAGCTACAAGCACAATGCCAACAATCTTGATGGTTTGGGGTGGGGGCAGCTGGTGGTTGGCTGAGATATTCTTCTTCCCCCAACTACCAAAGGGGCCCACAACAATCAAAATCAGTTAAACAAATGCTGTCAGATGTTCACCATTTTCTCCTCTGCAAATGTAAATATGAATGAGCAGGATGGGAAGGTTAGGAAAATCTAGGGCCCATGGACACAGCCTCCTGGGGACCTGCCCCTTACTAGTTCGGAAACTGGACTATATTGACGCGGCTCCAGATCCTGCTACTAGAACGGGTGCTCCGTGGACCAGCAGCATCGGCATCACGTGGGATGGTGTCAGAAATGTGGTTTCAGATCCCACCCCAGTCCTATGGAAGCAGAATCTGCATTTACCCAAGCTCCTCAGGTGATTCCCATGCACATGCAAACTTGAGAAGCACAGTCCAGATAACCAGGCAACTGTCTGTTATTAAACCTCAGAGATCCTCCAAAGTCACATTTGGGAAACATCTGCCTTCCATGTTGCAGGGGGACAGACAGCAGGCACCACAGCCTTTCTGTTTGCAAAAAACAAATATTAGTAAAGCCTAAAGATTTATAAATATATTATGGCTCCTAGTTTAAAGGTAGGTCATCTGGAAGACCCAGGTCAATTACACATTGTTTAATCGACAGAGGAAGATATATTCTTGGAGCTCACAGAAACAAACACTACCCACCACAAGGAGTCCTCTCACTTCTACATTACACTCAACCAACAGTGTGTGATGGCCTAGATTCGCTTCTGTTTTAAATACCCAAGTTACGTTTGAATAACCTGCATGGTTACAATTAGGATCACCACATCTGGGAAAGTCACTGCAACCCCCCACACATAAATATGGTGATTTTAATAACAAATAACACATTTGGAGACTGGTATGTGAGTATGCCAGCAGAGGAAGCCACTGAAGACGTTAATTTGCATGTTCACAAAGGAATAGAATCCAGCTGCGACATTAATGCTTAATTCTACAGTCACAGGACACCCGAGCAACCTCACCATGGGCATGCTCTAAATTTAAAGCTGATTTCAAGTCCTTGCAATTTGGTGAAAACTTAAATTCAGCTGCTTCAGAAGGGGACTGGATTTTGTGTGATCCTAAAAAAGTGGAAAAATTCCATTTGTTTAAGTTTTGGAAGTTAAATACAAATATCTGAGTAGATTTGCTGTAAAGTTTCTCAAAATATCCACCCTGGGGCAGAAAAAAAATGAAAAAAAAATCTAATTGGAATAGATTTCTTCTAATAAGGCTTTGGAATTTAAGGACTAAGTTCTAACTTAGCTGTTGCTTGCTGGACTCCTACACTTGTTTCCAGTGCTTAAAGTAAAATGTGGCAATTATATTAGCCTTGAAGATAAATCTTCAGTAATAGGATATATAAAAGTGATGTGTTTGTGTAAGAGGGAGAAGCTATTAATAATAGTGGTCACAGTAACAATAACAGGCAGTGTGCTAATTTGGACATCTTTGTATCTTGGTAAACTGTTCACTTCATCAGTTTCTCCACAAAAATGGAGTCTGTTGATTCCCTTTACACAAGCATGGTGTACTTGGCTCAAACATCTGCAAAAAGACAGAAGGGGCCTCTTGTGGGGATGCAAACCCAGTGGTGCAAACCAACAGAAGCATAATCAATTAAACATTTCAGTACAAAGGAGACAGCCAGGAAAACCTCCCACCCAGATGGAATGTATCTCATTGAAAGCTCTTGGCATTCACTCTTTACAGAGAATGTTGGGTAGCCAGGACCTATGGTGACATTAGCCATAGGGCAATACTCCTGTCCTACAGGTGGACAAGAGGGAAGGGTTTTGAGTTACCCCATCTCTTAAGCAGCTGCTGGTCACATCCTTCATAGGGGTACATGTATTAGATAATGAGCATGATTCATAAGATAAGAAAAAATATCTTGAGAGTTATATGCTTGGGAGCCCTTAGAATTGCAATTCTGCGGAGTCTTTGGTTCATCTGTTATTAATAAATGATGGTTGCAAAATCCATGAATACACTTGTCAAATGGGCTACTTCCTCCTCACTGGCAACGGCCAGATGTGGAAGTCAGGAGACCTGAGTGGAGAGCACGGCCCTGCTGGGGGCACATCAACCACCTCAATAAGCCTCAGCTAATCATCTATTAAATAGGACTGATTATATCAGCATCACTTAATTCTTAGAACTATTTTGAGGATCAAATGAGACAACAAATGTGAGTCCTTAGGTACGGAATCCTGGGAATACGTGGCTGGGGGTGTGTGCTGGAGGTGAGCTCCCTTCCTCACTGTCATAAAAGGCATGTGACACTACTCCTTATAGTGCTCCCTCTGGCTCAGGCCCCCAAACAAGCTCGCCTTCCCATTTTAATACATTTAAAATTCATTAAGCAATTAAATCCATTTTGATCTAATTGAGTTTTCCTCTGAGGGCAGTTTAAGGTTCCTCTAAGCTGTGATGCTGATGAGTAACTGGCAGCGGAAGCTCCATCCCACTCACTTGTGTTGAGACGTCCGTCATCAATTTTTTCCCAACGCATGATTTCAGTTCCCTGGATAGCATGGTTACATCTGGAGGCCAGAACCAAGCCAACCACCACCGCTAGCAGCAGCAATAAATAACACCATTGCATTGAGTCAGCGCTGTGGACAGTCCTGCCCTAAGCCACTAGTCAGGGGGAACAACTGACTGCCACTCAGATGGAGATACTCCTGTGTGAAGGACAGCTGGCCAGTCATTTGGTGACTAAAGTCAGTGCTGCCCTGCCCAGGAGGGGCATGACCATCCTCTAACAGTTTCCATCTGACAAACTGCCTCCAGTACATGGGCAACCGTTGGCTGGGCCTTGTCCTGTAGTTCAAAGATTAGGCATGTGGTTCCTCGTCCCTGTCCCAGGCTCCTTGTTTGCACTGTAGCCAGCTGGAAGCCTCTGCAGCCAACCCACGCCCTCTCAGAAGGATGAGGGACTGGTGACTGATGCCCGGTGGGGAGACTTGCCTTCAGCCCTCCATCCGAGGAGGGAACCTCCTAGGGCCCACTCTCCTCAGCCAGTGCTGGGCCACAGTCAGCCTCACCCCGTTGTTCCAGCTCAGGTTCTAAGGACTCTCCTGAGGCTCCTAGGTGGCCAGACACGCCTGACATTTTGGAGGAAGAGCCTCCTTTGCCTGGTGTGTCTTGATTCTCCACTCTGGAATCTGTCCTGCTACCTGGCAGAGTGTCAAGTTCATCTTTTCAGGACAACAGTGACTTCCATTTGCTAAACTCAATGGTTGTTTCTCAGTCCTCACCTCACTCCGCCTTCAGTAGCAGCCGACTCAGGTGACCTCCCCTCTTCCTTTACATACTCCCCTCCTTGGCTTCGGGGACGCCGCATCCTCCAGGTCTCCTCCTACCTCTCTGGCTGCACCTTCTTGGTCTCCTTCGCCCGTTCCTGCTCTTCTCTCCAAAGTGCAAAAGCCACAGTGCTCAAGGCTCAGCCCTGGACCTCTTTAATTTTCAGCCTCATTCCCCAGTGATCTCCTGCGGACTTGTGGCTTGAAGTACCATCAGTCTGCTGCTACTCTAAAGTCTCTCTCTAACCCAGACCTCGGCCAAGACATCCAGGCTCAATCACCCCACTGCCGATCACCCTCCCCACTGCATGTCCAAAAAGCATCTTAAATGCAGTGTGTCTCACACGGTGTTCCTGATTATTTCCTCCCAAACCCGCCCCTCCCACGGGCTTCCCCATTTTGGCCAATGGCATTTCCTTCCTTCTTTCCTGTTGCTCAGGAGACATTCCTGACTCTTCTTCCTCTTACACCCCACATTCAGCCCACCCGCAAATCCTGCCACTCTCCCTCACACCAGGTCCAGAATCTGACCTTTCCCACGCCCATCCCTACTCCCCCCACTCAGGCCACACTGCCCCCATGACTTGTCTCGAGTTTTTGCCCTTGACCCCTTCTGGGGTCAAGGTATTATTACCGCAGCAGCCAGAGAACTGTTAAAGCGAAGGTCAGATCACGTCACCTCTGTGCGCAAGAGCGCCCCCAACGCTTCCCATCTCACGCAGAGTCAAAAGGCCTGAGTCTTCTCCGTGCTCTACACGGACCCCATGATGCCGCCGTGACCGGCCCCCTGTCCCCTTTCTGAATGCACCTCCCTCAATGCTAATGCTCTGCCCACCATCCCCGACCCCCTGCCTTGCCTCCTCGCACATGCCAGGTGCAATCCTACCTGAGGACCTTTGCACCTCTGTTTCCTACTGCCAGGAGTGCCCTTCTATATAGTCCATATATTGTCACCTCCCCATGAGGCCTTCACTGACTATCTATTAAATGAATGAATGAACAAATAAACTGAAGGCTTTACCCTGGTGGGACTCCACAGTCTGCCTGTGAGTTCTTTCCCTGGGGCTGCGTCCTGAGCCCTCTGCCCACTGCATCTCCCACCCTCAGAGGGCACTGTTCACACTGAGGTTCACACTGAGGTCCACACGGGCAGGGGCACCCCTCAAAGCCAACTCTGCAGGCCTGTACTCTTCATGGGACAGGGACCTGTGGAGCTTGTGTGTCACAATATGTACATTCAGCTCTCCCTAGGGTGCCGGGCACATAGCAGGTGGCTCAACATGTATCCACTGAATGAATGAGTAAAGCAGATATTGCTTTACGTTTCACCCTGAACCAGCACCCTGCCCTCTCAGACCCCAGACCTGTGCCTTGGGGCTGCCTCTGGCCAGGTAGCTCTTCTCTCCCCACACATCCCAGCCCTCTCCTCCTGGGCCGGCTCCCTCTCTTCCCTCGCTGAGCTTCCAGCACCTCCTATGCTGTCCAGACCTAGAGGATTCCAAAGCACTGCATCCCCTGGGAATGATGTATAAACACGGCTTCCCCATGTGGAAGTCACTGGACATGTCCCTCATCCCTTTCTCCTCAAACCCTGCGCAGAGGTGGGCACTGTGTCACATGATGTCTCTCCACGAGTAAGCTACAAAATGGCCCTTTAGGGGCTCAAAACGAAGCGTGGGAGCCCCCCCGAGTCACTGAAAGGCCTCCATTCAGCCTCAGCCACTCTGGGCAATAAGCTACGGCAGCCAGATCTGCGCCCGCCTCTGGGTGATAGCTGGAAACACTAGGCTGTTTCCTCTCATCGAAAGCACAAAGGGACAGCAAGGGGACCTTAAGAACGTAACAGCACTGAGGAGCAGCCATGACACATTACAGAATTAGTTCTTTCAACACCACATGCCAGCTGATTATCAATAAACTGCAAAAATAAGCTGAGGGTGGGATAAGTGGAGCTGAATGCATACCAATTTGGCACACTTCAACTCATACATGAGGCTCAAGTAGAAGCCAATTTAACAGTTACTTATGTTAACTACTATGCGCCGAGACTTTGGTGCATTGAGGTGGTAAGACCTGTGGGAGACCCCACCTGGAGAGAAGGGTTTATAATCTAAAGGGGGAAAGGGAAAAGAAATATGCCCTTTCATTCAACAGTTAAAAAAAATACGTTGTGCTAGGAGAGTTTGAGGTAAGATACTTGCTTCAACAGGGAGGCAGCAAAGAGGGCAGAGAGAGGTGTTGGGGAGATTTCTTGAGGGAGACAGAAAACTAGAGATCTGCAAAGAGAAGAAACGGGAAGAAGCCACATCCTGGGAGGAAGGGGAGAAAGCTGGGCAGAAGGCGGCTGCAAGCAGGAGGGACAGTGTCTTTAGGAAGACTTGAGCCTGGGGTCAAGGCTGGCCTTCACACTCCCCGTCTATACGCTGTTCACACACACTGCAATGCTGAGCTCCATGCAAGGAAAAAGAGGGAGGCCACAGACAGACATCAGTGTCTACTCCCTAGAGCAAAAGTGGACACAGAGCTGAGTGCAGCTTCTGAGGTCAGAAGAGACGGTGTTTGTGTTCGTACTGTTTTAATGGCCATGGTCAGGTTTGGATGAGAAAGTTAAGCTGAGAAAACCTCAAGGCAATGTAGGACCACTCTTTCTGTTATTTGAGGCATTCCACAGAAGAAGGGGGAGAATTCTTAAGTGTGATGTATTCACAAATGGAAAAGTGTGAATTTGGTCTGGATGTTGGCATTTTATTTGGGCTGGGGCTTTATCTGACATGGGTTCCATGTTGGCAGCTCAGGGGTAGCAGGAATGCCCAGGCGAAGCCAGCAACCATAAGGTTTCCAGCCTAATGGTACCAACAGATGAATTATAGGGTCTTAAATGTCAGTGCCCCTGAGGTCAGGCAGGTAAATGCTTGGTTTGATTTTAAGTGATCCGGGTGGTGGAAGAAGTTCTTATTGGCTTCTTTAAGATGGCTCCTTAGATTTATAGATATTTTTGGATTCTGGAAATTCAAAAATCTTCTCTTGCCAAAAAATATTTAAAAATAAAAAAGGAAAAGAGGCCAAGTGCAGTGGCTCACACTTGTAATCCTAGCACTTTGGGAGGCCTAGGCGGGAGGATTGCTTGAGGCCAGACGTTTGAGGCTGCAGTGAGCTATGATCGTACCACTACACTCTGTACCAGGATGGGTGATAGAGCGAGACCCTGTCTCAAAAAAAGGAAAAAGAAAAGCAAGCAAGCAAACAGAGAAAATGAAAGGAATATTTACCAAGAAACAGAAACAAGTTATTCCTGGGCTCGTGGAGTTATCCAGGGCCTAAGGAAGTACAAATACAGTCCTAACAGAGAGTTCAGTTAAAAATGCTAAAAATAAACAGTGGCTGTATTTCATTTCTTTTTTAAAGTTTCTAAGGGAGCCAATAAAAATAAATATACCTGGGGCCCGAATTATATCACACGAACAAGTTCTGCTTAAAAGTACATCCAGTCCTCTGGGCCAAAGACCCAGAGGAGTCCCCTCCTTGCTGCTGTCCCTACTCCTATCCTCTATGCTTGATCAGTAAGTCAATCAACAAACTTCTATGGAGTGCCACCATGTAGAAGGTACTGAGAGAGGACAGGGCACTCCAAGAGTCAAGTGAGAAAATGCTCGCCTTCCAACTTCTGTTCCCACACTGAGAAAGAAAGAGAGCAAAAAGTGCTGAGCTCCAAAAGACATGCTGTGTAAAAAATGTTGAAAAGGAAGTCAAACCCTTTAAAAGGGTGACCTTGGGTGTGCCCTTTCCAATCGAGTTAAATGTCACTGCTCTGAGAATTTGTACTTTCTGATTTCCTGATTTTGCAGAATCCAAAGCTAGCATAACGAATTTAAACCCTTCAGCTTCCTTCCTTTCTCCATGTCCTTAAAAACAAAAACAAAAGCCACAGATTTAATATTTCCATTGAAATACAACTTAACAAAAAGCATCACACACTTTTACCGTTACCATGGTTAGGGAGAAATGACATTTCTCTCTCTTTTTGCTGCAAGATTATTTTTTCAAATTTAGCAGACACTAAATTCTGCCCTTATATAACTTAGTCCATAAGTACAAGCACTATTTTAGTCAACTGATGGTTTTAATCATCTGTGTGTTTCTCAGATATCTCCTTAACCATCCAACTGTTAGAATTGGGGGGTGGGGAGAGGGAATTCCCATGTCAGTCCTTTTACTCTTCTCTGGTTTTGCCCTCCACACCTTCTGGGATGATAGCCTGAGGTTTACAACATCCTACGTCTCCACAGCAGTCCCCAAGCACCTTGAGAGAGAGAGAGAGAGAGAGAGAGAGAGAGAGAGAGAGAGAGAGAGAGAGACAGAGAGACAGAGAGACAGAGAGCTGTCCTGTGCAGTCTGTCCCATGCAATACGGGGCCACTAGGCACATGCAGCTACAGAGCACTTGAAATGCCATATTGTCCACGCTCAACACACATCAAAAACTCAGCACAAAAAAAGAACATAAGATATATGGTAATAATTTTTTAGATTACATATTGAAATGATAATATCGTCAACAAATTGCGTTAAATAAGATATATTATTAAAATTAACTTGGTTCCTTTTCATTCTTTTTTAACATGGTTACTAGAAAATTTTCAATTACTGCCGTCGCTCACATTGTATTTTCATTGGATGGTGCCACCCTACAGGGATCAGGGCAAAGTCATCAAGCAGGCCAGGGCCTGACATGAGCCAAATCCACTGTCCCTACTGCGTTTGGAGGGCACAGCGTTTTCCAGGGCACGATGAAATTGGGAAGAGCTTTGCACACAGAGGAGAAATGGTCCATCCTGTGCCCAGGATGAGGGGAAAGAGTGCTGCCTGGCAGTCTGTGTCCATGGCAGGGCAGAGAGGGTCCTCATAGCAGCAGGGGGAAGAGGGTAAAGGACCACAGGGAGGGCCCCAGGCTGTCTGTCTGGGAAGGAGCCTGTACAGTGTCCCCAGGGAGAACCTCAGCCTGACAGGCTGGTCCAGCAAGGGAAGTGGGGTGTACATACCTCCAAAAGAGGGACCCCCAATAGACCGACTCCTATACCCTCCTTCCATCTCTTCTCTATATAGTAGTCAGAGAATTATTTTAAATTTTATATCAAATGAAGTCATACCCCCAACCTCTGTTTAAATGCTTCAATAGATTCCTCCCTGTCCATCCAACCTAAAGTAGCCCCTCAGACACCAGCACCCTGTCCTGTTTCAGTTCTCTGTGCAGTGTATCATCACTGTCTGGGGTTGTTTCGTTTGTTCATTCTCGGTCTCCCCCTAGTAGAATGTGATGTCCATGAGGGCACAGATTCTGCCTGTCTAGTTTTCTGCCTCATCCTCAGAACCCTGAAACAGTGACTAGTGGCAGAAGCCAATCCATAAATAAGTGTTAAATGAAGAATAACTGGGGAAGGGCACAGCGGCTCACACTTGTAATCCTAGCACTTTGGGAGGATGGCTTGAGTCTAGGAGTTTGAGACTAATCTGGGCAACATAGTGAGACCTCGTTCCTATAAAAATTTAAAAATTAGCTAGGTGTGGTGTGCACCTGTAGTTCCAGCTACTCAGGAGGCTGCAATGGGCTGTGACTGTGCCATTGCATTCCAGCCTGAGTGACAGAGTGAGACACTCTCTCTCTCCCTATAAAAAAACTATACATATATGGAGGAGCCCCGAGGAGTGGTCCCCTGCAGTACAGAGTGGCTGAGTTCCTACTTCATGTGCAAGGTGCTTGGTAAGATGCTGCAGTGAATCCCCACCTCAAGAGTGGCCATCATTATTTTCATTTCAGAGAAGGTAACTGAAGACTCGTGTCTCTGTTTCTGTCCTGTTTGCTAGCGTTCTTCCCCCTATACCTGGAAAGCAGGTTTCCACGCCCAGCTAAAGCTCCTAAGCCCTCCCCCCTCCTGCTGCAAATGCTCATGCTGCCCTGACGTCGTGTCTCCTCCCCTCCTTCGGAAACCCTTCACAGGACACAAAGGGCAGGGAACTGGAGTCATTTGTGTGTTGGCCTTTCTTCCCCACGGGCTTATGGCCTCTTTGTGAATAGGGCCCATGTCTTACACAACTGAATCTCCACCCTCCTTGCCCGCTGCCACTACACCAGAACTGTTCTGGGTATACAGCAGGAACTCAACGGAGCCAGGCAAGGAGAGCCCTTCCTCCCATGGACCTCTCACCTGGAATGCCACCCCTGCCTGGCTGCCTGCACCGCCTTCCCCTCACATTGCTCTCCTTGCACTGTTCACACTTTTTATCACCCGGCATCCCGGTCATATGTATCCTTGCATGTGAAAAGCCTCAGAGCCCATGCATCTCTCTTCATGCCTCCTGCTCTTACCCGCCCCTCCCCAACCATGTCGGGTTGGGCAGCCCCCCCAGCACCCCTCCTCCCTCCCGTCACCCCTCCTCCCTCCCCCATTATCCTCAGCTTTGCCCCCTCCCGCCACCAGACTGTTTACACAGCTGCAGAATGAAGGGATGCTCGCTTCTCCCCTCTGCAAGCCCAGGGTTAATATATGTGTATTTCTGGCTCCCCACAACTCAGGGCAGTGGGAATGCTACCCTCAACCCAACCTCCTGGAAATAGCTGGTACACTGATAATGGCACTTTCTGAAGATAGAAAAGCATGTGGAACTGCTTACAGGACGTGATCTCGTGGACACCTGTGCAGGCCACATGCAGCCTTCCGGCAGCCCAAGAAAGGAACAGCTGCTCCACACCATGGAAGCCCAGAACATAAGCAACAGGCCGAGAGGGGCCACACTGCAGACCTTGGAGTCACTGGGGCTCCGGGCAGGGGCCACAATCATAACAGGGGTCCTTGATTTGAGCATCCTGGCATCTAAGGTTTGGCCAAGTAAGTGGGTAAGTTATTGGAAATTAAAAAACAAAACCACTAGATAAACTGTCTAGGAGTTCTCACAAATATCTTAGAACTATAACTAAAAGCCTCTTCAGTCCTAAGAGAGGTACCCCAAATGATCACTTCCTGGACCACACTCCAGGGCAGATGGGAAAACCAAACCAGACAGATCTAGAAAGTACCTCCCTTGAGTTTACCATGGCAAGGGTGGTATCTCAGTATTTTAGCTCAGACGAATGTGGATTATCTGAGATCAGAGTGCCAATAAAAGAACTTAAGACAGTGTGACCTGAGGTCTGAAGAATCCAACACTGTACTGGATAAACTGAAGCCCTGGTCCCCGTGGTGGCCGGCAGGTTTAAGGAACAAAGCATTTGGAAATCTTGGTCACTGCAAATGTCCTCTGTAGCCCCTCCTCTCCTCCTTGTGCCCCTCATGCTGCAATTCCTAGAAAGCCATGGGACTTTTGAGGCTTCTCTCTTTAAAAGCGAAATGTTTCTTTGCATCTGACTTTCTCCAAGGAGCTCAGACTGAGGCCGTGCTACCTCTTATGTTGCCCTCACTCCCCAAAACAGCCCCCAGAGCATGACACACTGTTTGGGGGTAGATATACATAACAGATTCCCTGGTAAGGGTCTCCCTCTTTCTCAAGAGATTACCTGATTTATCGTATGGGGTGGCCCCAGCCAGAAACCTGATAAGCTCAGCAGCTGCTGGTCACCTCTCTCTCAAAAATTCATTCTTACATTCTAGGGCTCTAGGGACACCCCAGCAGGTTTACACAATCCCACCCAGAGGCCTCCTGCTGCACATGCAGGAGAGGAGCCCCCAGGTCTGAACCAGGCCAGAGGCCCCTCTGCGGAGACACCAGGGAAGGACAGACTTGATTCTGCCTGTGATGTCTCCTGGGGCCCAGGACAACCGTGATGACCCAAGTGAGCTCAAAACAAAGGATGGAGTCCAGAAAAATCGGCTTGTATGCACAGAGTATGGTAGGGTCTGGAATACTCGCTGATACAGACAGGTCTGAGCTAAACTCACTGCAGAGTTGTTAGAGCCGCCTTGGCCTGACCTACAAACTGGTTGTATAGCCGAGTTTTAACGTCATCACTAAAAATGCATATTTTACTCTTGCCCTTGAGATCCTAATGTCTTGGTTAAAGGATAGCCTCACAGGTATAACACCTTGGCCCCCTCTTCCCAGTTGAGCTCCACAAGGGTTCTGGGCTGCAGGTAGAATGTTAGCTTCACTGTACAGATGAGGAAATGAGCTTGTGGTCACACAGGGAGCCTAGCCCCGGACCTGGAGGCTTAGGCTTCCAGTACAGGGCCTTACCCTCTTCCCGGCTGCCTCTTGGGAACCACACTCCTGAGCATCCCCAGAGGGTGATGGTAAACCAACCTGGCTCACATGGATGAGTTTTGCAGTAGGATAAGGAAAAGGCTTGTGGGAGCCTGGGTAGGAATAGGCAGAATCTATAATAAAATTAAACTCATATCCAAGTGCTTTGGATGAATATTGGTGTGTTATTTCTACTCACTGTGGACCCAAGCCTAAACTAAGGGGAAAAATGAAAACAACTCTGACAGCCATTTCCTTGCTTTCTTTCTCCACCCAAGAGGCACCAGTGGTTAACAGTATGGTGGCAACAAGTGGGTCAAAGGTCAGCCCCTCAGTCAGGGCTGGTTTCCATGGAGATGGGGCCTATTCATCCAGCACACAGAGCCTCTTCACAGCCACTTACACACAATTGAGCTATTACTGGGAGCCCAGGAGAGCCATGTCTGGAGCACAGTGCACTAGACAGGGCAGGGTTTAATGGAGCTGATTAAATGGTAGTCAGGGAATTACCCAGAGCAGGATTTGAGAAACCCTTCAGAAACAAGTTAAATCCCCAAACCTCTTCCCATTCCCAGCACCCTTCCCTTGCACAGAGTCTCTGCAATCCCAGTCTCCCTTCTACCTAGGATGATGCCGATGTCGACACACGCGTGTGTGTCCACATATCCAAAGGTAAGAAGACAAATCCTATTCCGAGATCCCTGGACCTGTGCCACCTGAAGCATTTTCATCATTTGCTCAGCAACATGGTGCTTTTGTGATTGAGAAAGATACCAACCCAAAGACAGAGAATTAAAAGTTAAGTAGGCGGTTAGGGCAGAAAATAAATTCCAGCAGGTAGGGATTGTGGTTCAATGCTTCTCAGAGGTGAGAACTTCTTTTTGTTTGGGGATTCTTGAAATATCTTTTTTTGAAAAAATAGGGGCATTCCTTCAAAAGATGCCTTGCCATCTGTAATTTACCAGACAGAGTGTCCACTTTAAAATTCCCACAGCCTTTAAATGAGACCAGAACAACAGAGGTAAAAAGTAAAATGTCTTATTAAAAGATTATAATCTCACACAAAAACTTCAGGTGAATGGTTATAGCAGTTACATACATAATCACCAAAAACTGGAAACAATCCAAATGTCCTTCAACAGGTGGATGGATAAACAAACACTGGCTCATCCATTCAATGCAATGCTACTCCGTAATGACAAAGAACTACTGATACCTGCAGCAACACGAATGAATTTCAAATGCATTTTATTTTATTTTATTTTATTTTTTTTGAGACAGAGTCTCACTCTCTTGCCTGGGGTGAGTGCCGTGGCATCAGCCTAGCTCACAGCAACCTCAAACTCCTGGGCTCCAGCAATCCTACTGTCTCAGCCTCCCAAGTAGCTGGGACTACAAGCATGAG
>CAUYSK010036780.1:0-23740 GCA_963575035.1 Avahi laniger | reverse complement strand
ACATCATCTAGGATCAATAATGATTAACTTTTGGCCATTGTTCCTCTATACTCTCATCTGCAAACCTCCCTCTGTGCCAGGTTGTTTTTTTTTTTTTTTTTTTTGAGAAAGAGTGTCACTCTCTTGCCTGGGGCGAGTGCTGTGGCATCAGCCTAGCTCACAGCAACCTCAAACTCCTGGGCTCCAGCAATCCTACTGTCTCAGCCTCCCAAGTAGCTGGGAGTACAAGCATGCACCACCATGCCCGGCTAATTTTTTCCTGGTGGCCAGGTCTTGTAGTGATAAATTCCCTTTTTGTGTGCTTTTTTGGAAAACTCTTTTTTTCTCCATCCTTTTTTTTTTTTTTTTTTTTTTTTTTTTTTTTTTTTGTGACAGGGTCTTGCTCTGTCATCTGGCCTAGAGTGCAGTGACATCATCAGAGCTCACTGCAACCTTCTGGCTTGTAAGATCTCTGCTGAGAGCTCTGCTATTAGCCTGATAGACTTTCCTTTGTAGGTCACTTGTTGCTTTAATCTTCCTGCTTGTAGAATTTTCTGCTTCATTTTGACTTTGACCAAGTTGATGACTGTGTGTCTCGGAGATGTCCTATTTGCTGTGAATCTTCCTGGAGTTTGATGACCATATCATATCTGTATATCTGAATCTCTGGTGATACCAGGGAAGTTTTCCTCAATATTTCCCTTGAATAAGTTTTCCATGCACTTTGCTTTTTCTTCTCCCTCAGGGATACCTATAATTCATATATTGGTTCATTTCACTTAGTCCCATATTTCTCTGAATAATTGTTCATTCTTTATTCTTTTTTCTGTGTCTTTGACTGACTGAGTTAGTTGGAGAGCCTTGTCTTTAAGCTCTGGGAGTCTTTCTTCTGCTTGGTCTGGCTTGTTGAAGCTTTCTGATGTATTTTGAAATTCCCTAAATGACTCTTCCATTTCTTTATGTTCTGTTATATCCTTTCTTTTGTTGTCTATCTCTTTAGCAACTTTTCTATTTTTTTTGTTCATGTACCAAAATTATTTTTGGTTTCTTTATGTTGGTTTTCAATTTTCTCTTCAATCCTATTCTTCTTATTTGTCATCTATATTCAAAATTTGTTTTCTTCTCTCTCTCTCTTTTTTAAGACTAGTCAAGTGCAGTGAATTTGTTTTCTGACATTTTGACAATTTCCTTTTGGTTGGCGTCCATTTCTGTAGATCTGTTGTGTACTCTGGGGTGTCCAACTATCTTGTTTTTTCATGTTGCCAGAGTTCTTTTTCTGGTTTCTTCTCAGCTGAAACCTCTTCTCTGAGCTCAGGGCAGATAGGTTTGTGGTGCACCTGTTCTCCTTTGCTGGGAACTCTCCTCCTTAGTGAGAAGGAGAGGTCCCTAGTTGGCGCTTTTGTGATGTACTCTGGAAGATTGACCCGGCAGTGGAGAGGTGGATGAACTGAGAGCCTGTCATGCAGCTGTTCTGTGTTTTCCTATTCCCCTGTGATTGTCACAGTCCAAGCTGGTGCTGGATGATCTTCATGCAGAGTGGTGGGTTGTTTCCCAGGCTGCTGTTGTAAGCTCAGGTTGGGGGCTTGGTGAGTCCCTCTCCACAGAGGCTGGCTCTGTGTGAGATTGCTCTGCCTGGGTCTCCCCATGGTAGTGAAGTGGCAGCTGGGGGCTATCTAGGCAGTGATCATGGGTATCAGGGCTGCGGGCATTCTCCCCAGCTGGGTCCAGGTGCGACGGTGGCTTGAAGCTAGTGGGTCCTTGGTGGAACATTGAACAGTGGGGGTGGTTCCCTCCAGGTGGCCAGTGGGAGCTGCAGGGCTGGATGTCAGCACCATACCGTGGGGACAAAGCTGCGAGGCCTGGTGGTGGCACTGGAGCCTCAGGGGCAGATCTGCCGGGGTGGGACCACTGGGCCTGGCGGCAGGGAGGCCAGGGCTCTCCCCTTGCCCACATCCCATGGTGGCAGTCACCACAGGGCTTCTTATGTGGCATCTGTGGCTCCCATTCTGCTCAAGTCCCCTGTTGGGGGAAGGGTGCTCAGCTGCCAGTCATAGGACCCACGAGAGCATTGGTTCTTCCTGCTCCCTCCACAGCTGAGTGGTGTGATGTGGAGATGGCTGCAGCAAAGCCGACCCTGTGTATACCTGACGCTCTGGAACTGAGTGAGAGCTCAGGATAGCATCAGTTGCAGCAACCTGGGAACAGAAGCCACTGGGTCCCTGCTGTGCCCACTCTCCAGTGCGGTGTCACTGCATAGACTCCAAGCAGCTCCCTAATCAGTCTTCAAGTCTGCAGTGGTGGAGGCGGGCCCCTTCACAGCTCAGGCCTCAGTGTCCTTGTGGGGAGTGTGGAGCCCAAGCGGTCTTTCCTCTTGTCCTTCCCCAGGTGTGGATGCCTCCTCCAGGTCCCTTCTGATCTTGCCGAGTGCAACACCCAGTGACCTTTTCCTTTACTCTGAATGTCCCCTGTCACTTCTCTGATGTTTCCCAATGCCCTTTCCAAGAAGACCCATGCATAGGTGGGCATCCACTTGCAACTTTTGATCCTTTCTTTGAGATTGGCATGGACTATCTAGTCCATCATCTTGCCCCTCCCTCATAGTTCTGGAAATTTTTATTTAGTTCATTGATCCTAAAATTATCAGAAATCTTTGTTCAAGAGTACTTATTAGAGTCTTTTCCATGAAAAGCAGTTTTGGACTAGAGCTGATTGCAAATGCTTTTAGAGAAGAATTCAAAACAATAACTGTAATGACGAAAACGTAGAATAGCCCTGGTTAAAAATCTAATGAAAGTTCCCAATTGATGAGAACATTTAATTATTTCTATTACATGTAGCACTTTAAGATAACCAGAATCATGACTGACAGTCACATCAGGACCAGCAGACTTTTATAAATTTCATATATTCTTTAGAATAGTTACATTAACAACAAATCCATACAAATATAACTTTAGAAAAGTCTTAACATCATCAAAATTATGACTGATGTGTTAGATTTTTATAAATTTGTATAATTTTTGGAACAGTTATATCAATAATATACCCATAAATGTAGATGAAAGAAGATCTAGCATCATTTATCATTTTATAATGTTTCCCATGCAATTTACTAAGTAAGCCTAATCATTTACTATCTCTACAAGATGAGAGAATCTTTAACAAATAGGCTGGTTTAAAAAAGATTTTTTAAAAAATTTTTTGTAGAGACAGAGTCTGTGTTGCCCAGGCTGGTCTCAAACTCCTGGTGATACTCCCATCTTGGCCTCCCAAAGTGCTAGCATTACTGGCATGAGCCACCACACCCAGCCAATAGGCTGGTTTTAAAATTATTGGTAAAATAAAAATAAAAGTGTCTTCAGAATTGCAAGCATACATTTTTACCTGGGTTTACTGGTCAGTTTTATGTTTGCCTCTGCTAGGTATTTTAACATGTCAGGGTTTGACACAAAGGTCATAAAACTATTAACCCAGCCTAAAACAGAATGATCTTTGTTTATGTAATTTTTTGATAAATAAGACTTTTTAATATTGTTAGTTTAATAAAAACAGTGCATCTTCTGAGTTATTGGCAAAATAACCATATATTTAACTTTAAGGTTCTTACTCAGATAATATAGCCTGATGTTCACAGGTTATAAAATGGTTAGCAGGAAAATGACTAGATTTGTCTAGTATCTCAGTTCTCATAAATAATATAGATAAACTTTTAAAAATTATGTAAATGTTAATGAGATAAATGCTTATAAGTGATCTTCTCATGTAATTTGCAATCTTAAAGTTATGTTAAAATTTTACAAATTCATCAGTTTATAAAAGACAGTTGAATCCAAATTATATTTCTGACAAAGCTGAGACATGTTCACATGGCTAAACTTTATTTGCCCTGATAGGTAATCTAATGAAGGCTGTGAACCTAAATTTTGGGTAAAGCAGTTGCCATGGCAGTTTGATTTTTTAAAAATCTCTTTTACCCTTTCCCCACTTTTTGTTCCGCTTCAAATGAGTTTAGGGTTAAATTTTTAATGTTTACCAGTTAGTGAGTATTGACTGAATTGTACATGAAAAACAAAATTTCCAAGTAGCCTTAAATTAGTAACATCTATCTTTTGTTTGCTGGTCTGGTTTGCTTGATTAGCAAATGTTGGTGGGGAAGAATTTTTTTTTTTTTTTTTGAGACAGAGTCTCGCTTTGTTGCCTGGGCTAGAGTGAGTGCCGTGATGTCAGCCTAGTTCACGGCAACTTCAAACTCCTGGGCTCAAGCAATCCTTCTGCCTCAGCCTCCCGAGTAGCTGGGACTACAGGCATGCGCCACCATGCCCGGCTAATTTTTTATATATATATATATATATATATATATATATATATATATTTTTTTTTTTTTTAGTTGTCCAGATCATTTCTTTCTATTTTTTTAGTAGAGACGGGGGTCTCGCTCTTGCTCAGGCTGGTCTCAAACTCCTGACCTTGAGCGATCCACCCGCCTCGGCCTCCCAGAGTGCTAGGATTACAGGCATGAGCCACCGCGCCCGGCCAGTGGGGAAGAATTTTGGCAGTACTTTTTTTGGGGGGTTATTAATTTTTTTTCAATTATGCATTCCATCATACACAATTATTAGTTGGGCAAACCTAAATTTATATTTTCAAAAGGTGTCTGGGTTGTTGGTTGGAGCCATTGTAACATGTAAAGCCATTCATTTGAAAGCCCTTTAAGACTTCTTTTTTTAAAATCTTGGCTGGAATGCCATAAGCAGTGAGTTTTATCATATCACCAGTAGAAAACTCAGCAGATTCAAAGTAGGCAGAGGAAAAAACAATAAAGAGAGAACTTAGAAGACTTTACCTATTAACTCTATATTGCAGGTTTTTCGAATAATGACCGTTTGAGATCTGAATTTTCCTTGATGTAATTTACCCATCAGTTTAAAAATGCATACAAGAATGGGCCATAATATGTAGCTGGAGTCCCAGAGAATCTGGCAGGTTTTAATATTGGAGAATCCCACTCCATTTCTTCTTAATCTCTCCAGACCAAAGAAAATCCTGTAAATTCTGTAAGGAAATGTCAGGTGGTTAGACCAGTGTTTTAGAGGGTGATAACTGTCCTAGTGGCTTTTAATTAGCCATCCTGCACCCACCACCCAGAAAATTTATTTTTGCTTTCGGAAGATTTTCAGAAATAAGTAAGGGAAAAGAGTCAAACCAAATGGAAAGAAAACAAGATAAGAGTGTACACAAAAACTTTAACCTACACATGCAGATCAAACAAAATGTTAAACTAGGGACACACACTAGACCGAAAGTAAATTCACCAGAAGACATATCTTACAGACAGAATGTGTAATCAATTCCGCTGAAACCAAGAGTACTTAACACAAAAAGACTCTTGTCTTTATATCAGAAAGGACTTACCAGAAAAGACAAGAAGTCTTTTATCATCTCAGGAGAATGTATGGTCCTTTGTTAAGGCAGCTCTTATCCAAATAAGATCCCCAATACTATGGAAAAACCAAAGGAGGGAGGTTGGGCCTGAAATACGACTCATGGGGCAGAGAAGGTGAGTTGTGGAGGTGGAGGGCTCTTGAGGGCTCAAGAGAGTGGAGGACTGCACATCACTTCCAAGAATCACTGATTCCTTCCTATAGTCACCAAGGTCCCATTTCTGACATCCCTGAGAGTAACCAAATTGAATTTGTAATTACTTCTTTGTACATATGTAGCCTGAAATCTCCACTAATGGTTGGAAAATTGATTGTGAGATGTGGAAATAAATGAAGAGCACCCAACAAGAACAAGCAAAGGCTCTTTATTCAGAGCTCCCTATTTCAAGGGAGTTGGCCGTCATCACTGTGCTGGGCAACTGCTCAAAGGCAGGCAGAGGAAAGCTTTGTAGTGAAAAAAGGGAAGGCTCAGTGTGCCCGTTTGGAAGTTTTTGGCTTGGGGAAGCTGGCTGACTAGATTACCTAGGTTAACCAGAAGAGGGGCATCCTATGTGCTTGACAGGGAAGCATATTTGACTTTTTCCTGTTGGTTCTAAGTGGAAGGGGGCTGGAGGGCAAAAATCTGGGTGAAGCTGGCAGTTATTGACCAAGTCCTGATTTGGGACTGCAGAGGCTGTGGTTTGGCTTCCACAGCTGGTGGCTGCAGGTTGTAGATCAGAGTTTTATTTTTCTGTGTGGTCTGCTGTTGTCCCTTTGTGCATGTGGTCTCTCTGTGAGGTGCTCTGGGGCGGAGGAGGGGAAGGGAAGGGCAGGGCCACAGGTTCCCTAGGGTAAAGCTTTAGAAATTCCTAGAAGACTATTGTAGTGGCTAATTCATTTCATCACATGTTCCAACACCACGCAGAGTGACTTTGTATTAAGTACGTTTTGTGTGTGGGCCCCACTGGAACTCTGAGGGCTTCAGTGAGGGCTGGCCTTACTGGTTATCTTTTTCTTCCTTTAGCCCAGCCCGACGGCCTGGATCGTACTCCTTGTCAACGACCAGGCCATGGAAGCTGTGTTCCCGACAGCCAGGTGGAAGGTGAGCTGTGGTTCCTCCTCTGCTTCCTCAGTATACTCACTGCTGCTGAACAACTCCTTTGCTCAAGTTGAGCCACCTTTGTCAATTTGGGGAATTTTCCTTCTCAGAACGTGAGATGTAAAGAGCTTAAACTCTGGAGTCAGGTAGGTTCAAGTCCAGGCTCTGGTTTCGATGTGTTCCCTTGAGCGGGTTACATAAGCACTCTGGCTACTGGTTACCTTGTCTGTAAAATGGGATCATGAGAGTGCTTGACACCAGGACTTGTGAGGATTAAATGAAATGCAGCATGTGCAGCCCTTTCCATAGAGTCTAGTTGCATTTCAGCACACTGTAAGTTGGAGCTCTCACTGCCATAGTTGCTCATTTTGTGTCAGTGAGCGTTACTGTGTACCTGCCTCTGTGTTCTCCAGGTACTGTCTTAGGTGCTGGGAGGTGAACTCTTACCTGAAGGAGATTACAATCCGATTGGGGAGGGAGACATGTAAAGAGCTTCTTGTAACACAGGAATAAATTCTGCACTGTTCATATTAAAGGGGACAATGGAAGGTCAGTTATTGAATTTGTAACATTAAGGAGGGTGATTAGAAGAGGCTTAGCTTGATGGGAAGGAGACAGGTTAGGAAGCTGTTGCGGCAGCTGTTCTGAGAGACAGTTGGGGACAGGCTGGGGTTGGGCTGCAGCAGCTTGACAGTGCTGCTCCTGGGAGGCCACATGCTCTGAAGCAGCACGAAGCTCCACCTGCCTCTCCCTGACAGCCACAGAGTCTGCTGAAACAGCCAGCGATCTTCGTTCCACCCTCCTGTCCATCCTGCACTCTGCACCCACAGGCAAACTCTCCCACTCATGTTGTAAGACTCAACTCACAAATCATCTGTGGGCGGTCTTCTCTGCTATCCCCTTCCCTGTGTTCCCAAGTAGGTGGTCTCTGGGGGGCTTAGAAGAACAGCTTCCGAGGAAAGGTGGAGGCGTAAGCTGGACGGTGGGGTGTGGAGTGGTTGGGAGTGAGTGTGTGGTGTTCTTTCCAGAGGTGGGTCCATAAGGCAAGGAGAGAGGGTGGGAACAGAGGGGAAGTAAGGGGCAGGGACGTCGTTATAAAGATAGGAGAGATTTTAGCATTTTTCCTGGCTAAGAAGGAGCCAATGGACAGGGGAATAAGGGTAATGATACAGACAAGGAAGAGTCATCATAGTTGGAGTAAGATCCTGGGGGTGATGGAGAGAATGGAGTCGGAGGCAGAGGAAGAGTGATTTCTAGGAGAAGGGGACCTTCTTCCTCTAAGGGAGGAGACAGAAAGAATGAGTATAAATTTGTGTATTGTCTAGGGGAGTGTGGTGGGAGGTGAGAGGAGTTGAAGAATGTGTGCCCCCTGAGACTCTGGGGGCCCCATTCATAGAGATTTGATGGAAATGGGGTCCTCTAGAGTTGAACAGTGCACAACCTAAGTAGCAGTATCCTGTGGCCTCAGCAGGAGCTGTAGCCTTTGTTCCTTTTATTACTGGCATATAGGATGATGGCTAGCAACTTATGGTGCGCAGTAAATATTTATTGAAGGAAAGAAAATGATAAAGGTGTAGAACACCATTGTGAGGACTGTAAGAGAAAGAATTTGTGAGCAACATGCAGGTTGCTACAGCTACAAATGTATAGAGATGACTCTGTGGCAGATGAAGACATTCGATTCCCCAGCACTTGTTAACCTTGATAAAGGTGCAGGGAATGCAGATGGTTGATTAGGGCAGCTGGAGGACACTGCAGGACAGCTCTGGCAAAGGAGGGACATTCAGGATGGAGATGAGAAAGGAACTGAAACGGAAGCTGTGGAACTCAGGTTTGATGGGAGGAAAGAAAGGCCATATAGGTTGAGAAATTCGGGTGTCTGGCTGCAGAGGGGAGCTAAGTGAAGCTTCTCAGGACGAGGGTGGAAATTTCCATTCCTGATCACTTAGTCATAGAGGATGTTTGCCCTTTCCCTGTACGTGTCCCCTCAGAACCCACATGGTGTCTTGTGAGAGCAGGCAGTGTGGTGGACAGCCCTCAGGCCTCTGCTCCAGGGGCTGCAGTGTCCTGGGAGTGAGGGTGAGGCACCTTCTAGGCTAAGCCCACAGGAGTGGAGTGCACTGTTAACTGCAGATGTAAACTCCTACCATGAACACTGTGCTGAGTCGTCTGTTTATCGGCTCTGGATGTGCCCTCCACCCTCCTGCACACTTTGATCTATGTCATTTATATTCACCAATGATGGGCTCCCTTGACTTCTGGCTTCTGGTTGGCCCTTGGCAATGGGATGGAGGGGGTCAGAGGACGGGGCCAGGGGCCTGGAGGAAATTGAGGTTGGGTGTCTGTTCCCACAGCTCTCTGCCAGGCAGTAGGATGGGGGTGGCTGCATCCTCTACAGCCCTAGCTCTAGTCCTGCTCCTGCTCCAACAGCTTTCTGGATTCGAATCCCCCTCCCATATCCCACCCGTGCACACCTGGTAGGTGATGCTTCCCCAGGACAGCCAGCACCTGCTGCTTCCACATTCCTTGTTGACATCCATGGAGCCTGTGTATCCCCTTGTAAATCGTCAGCATAATAATCTGTCCGCAGTGACCTTATCTGTTTCCTAAGGGAACCTGGGGCAGAAGTAGTAGATTATTTGTGGTATTGTATAGAACAGGGGTCAGCAAGCTGCCCTGGAGCTGTTGGTGAAGTTTTATTGGAACACAGCCATGCCCATTCACTTACCTAACGGGTATGGCTGCTTTTGTGCTACAACAGCAGACTTGAGGAGTTGCAGCAGAGATCAAATGGCCTGAAAAGCCTAAAATCTTTACCATCTGGCCCTGTGGAAGACAAGTCTGTTGACCCTGTGGAATGGAAAACACATGTCTGGCCTGAGGGCCAGCAGGCCTGAGTGGAGCCCTGCATCTATTCCTTATGAATTGAGTGACCTTGGCCAGGCCACTGTACCTGCCCAAACCTCAGTTTCCTCACATGTAGAATAATAATCATCACTCACAAGTTATTGTGAGAATTGCAGTTACAATTAATCAGCCAATTTTTCAGGAGTTGCTCTCATTTGAGGATGTGGCGATGTACTTCACCAGAGAGGAGTGGGGCCACCTTGACTGGGCTCAAAAGGACCTCTACAGAGATGTGATGCTGGAGAACTACAGGAACATGATCTTGTTGGGTAATGACTCGGTTTGAAGATAGGGCTTTGTCTGTGTGTTCTGAGTGTTTGCACAAGTCCTCAGTCCTTTATCTGCATTTCCAGAATCAGAAAAGGCTGTGAAAGCCAGGAGATTTTCATAACTCACTTGGCTACAAACCCTGACCTGAAGTCACCTGCCAGTGAAACCTGATTTCATCCCATAGGAAACAATTTATTATCCTTATTTTTCCACCTTAGTGTGTGTATGTATGTACCTAGCCTCAGAAATACAGTGTGTGCGATTATGGGCTCAGCTCCAAACCTTACAGGGGATGGTACATTCTATAAAATATATACACCAAGTCACCTTTCTGAAGTCTGGAAAAATTCTGAATCCTGAAACACCTCTGGCCACAAGGGGTTTCAGATAAGGGATTGGGGACACTGAATAATTGTGTTTTGTGTTAGCGGTGAGAGGCACATACTCTTTTCCACTCCCATCCCATCTTCCACATCTTCAAGACCTCTAGGAGTTGAAAAGATTATGGGCCATTTAGGTTTCAAAAGCTCACTTCTCATGCTCTTGAAAGTCTTTTTCTTTCTTCTCTCTGGAAATGGGTAACTTCCTATTTGCAAGACTAGCAAGTGCCCAGAAAATGATTTTAAACTGACTTCATTTCTGAATCTTCACTGTTTCCATCTTTCCAGAAGCTTCCTTTGTCTTACTCTGCTGCAGAGTTTTCCACTGTGGGAGTTGCTTCATTAAATATTGATAGATTTCTTTCTGGGGCTCCATGTTTGATCTCCGCACTGACACTCTTGGTAGAGTCTTGACCATCTGTTACGCGATTGTCCATGTACTTCTGGATTTTTCTTAATGTTAATTTTCCTTTTTATAAGCATTACAAAATGCTCAAGTGTCCTCAGGACATGAAAAATAAATTAAAAGTATTATAAGAGCATTCTTGAATACATGGAAGGTATAGAAAACTGTGAATGGAAGTGGGAAATGTTCAGGGGTACCACTGTTAATATTTTGGATATTTCCTTCCAATTTTTTTTCCCCTGTGTTTTTACAAAAGTAGTTGAGCGTAGTCTATGTGTAATTCTGTTATCTGCTTTAAACTTAACATTATTGCATCAGCATTTTCCCACAGATAAAGTAAATGATCATAATATAATTCCATTTTATGATCCATAATATTATTTCATTATTTTCCCATTGGAGGACATTCAGCTTGGCTTTGTTTTTATTTGTTGGTTGGTTTGTTTATCATTTGCTATATTACAATGTTCCAGTGGATGTTTCTCACTATAAATCTTTATATGAATTTCTGATTATTTCCTAGGTTATATTCCCAAAACTGGAATTTTGGATTTAAAATAATCCTTATAGATTATTAAGTGATTTTTTTAGACAAAATTTGTACTATTTTGGGTATCAAATAGTAGCATTCGAGAGTGCTTCTTTCACTGTATCACTGTACTCCTTTAGAAATATTACTAGTGCTAAAAGTAGTAATGCTCATTATAGAAATCTTGGAAAATACACCAGTGAATAGATAATAAAAGTCACCTGGAGGCCTGCTGCCCAGAAATAACTCCTGTTTATATTTTGGTTTACTTTTTCCTAATCAGCCTCTGTGTCTACTTACTTACAGGTTGAGCATCCCTTATCCAAAATGCTTGGGACCCGAGTATTTTGATTTTGGATTTTTTTGGATTTTGGATTCTTTTGGATTTTGGAATATTTGTATATACATAATGAGATAACTTGGGGATCTGACCTAAGTCTGAACAAGAAATTCATTTATGTTTCATATATACCTTTGAAAGTAACTTTATTTTTCCCTTGGGAATGCTGAGTCAACTGTGTGTTAGGCACCTGCATTTTGACTGCAGCTGATCATATGAGGTCAGATGGGGAACTTTCCAAATGTGGTGTCATGTCAGTGCTCAAAAGCTTTTGGTTTTTGGAGCATTACAGATTTCAGAGTTTTGGATTAGGGATGCTCAAACCGTATTTACTAACTTATACCCACATACATATATACACACATAGTTTTTGAAAAAATTTTGATCCTGCTATACATGGGTTTTGTAGTCTGCTTTAAAATATGTAGGGAGCATTTTCTTATTTTAATAAATATTTGAACACAGTGATTTTTATTATCTACCTAATACTTAAGCCTTCATTGTATTAATGTGCCACACTTGATTTAATCATTCCCTATTGACATTGTGTTTACTTCCGGTTTTATACTGTTAGGACACTGCTGAACATCTCTGGTATGTTTGTCTTTGTCCCAGTTGTTCCTTAGGCTATATTTCTAACAGTGAAATGACCATATCCAAGGGTATGAACATTGCTCAGGCTTTCAGTAAAGACTGCCAAATGACTACAAAGACTGTGCCAATTTCTGTTCTCACCCGCCCTTTTGATTATTGTCCTTATGTCTCTGCTTGCCCCTGAGCCCTGGGACATCTCCCTGTAACTCACTAACAGCCACATCCCATTTACTTCCGCCTGAGTAGGATTTCAGTTTCCCAAACCTGAGGTGATCTGTCAGCTGGAGCAGTGGGACGAGCCCTGGATCCTGGATCTTCTGAGAGCTGGGAATAGGAAGGCTTCCAGTAGTGCCTACCCAGGTGGGTGAGGAGGAGACCCAGGCAGGTGGAGTCAGGAAGAGGAAGGGAAGTCATGTTCATGAAGTCCTCCTGTGGGCCAGATACTGAGCTAGGGGTTGGGCATGTGTGATCCCACTTCTTCATCCCTGCTGCCCTGTGAGAGTGGGAGGCAGATCAGCATCCCCATTTCTCAGATGAAGCAACTAAAAGACAAAGACATCTCTCACATGGTCAGGAGTGGACAGTGGGATTGGACTTCAGGTCTGCAAAGCTCGTCCTCTCTCTCCTGCAGGGTAAAGTGCTTCTGAGGCAGCTGCTCTGGTGTTTTCCAAGTGACAGCTCTCAGGCCACCCAGATGCTCCTTTGTTCTACCATCTTTTCTTGTCCTTTCTCTCTGCTGTCTCTTCTTGCCTTGCCTCATTTTGCTTTTCATTTTCCCTCAGTATTTCTTGACATATCTACATTTTCCTGCTTACTATGTCCTGATGCTGCTTCTACAGTTTTTCACATCCCTCTCCTCCAAGTTTTCTCAACCTTGACACTAATGACATTGTGGGCTGATTAATTCCTGGGGTGGGAGGTCTGTCCTTTGCATTGTGAGATGTTTAGCAGCATCTCTGGCCTTCACCCACTCAATGCCAGTAGAAACACCCCCCCCCCGCCATTATGACAACCAAACATGTCTCCAGATACTGTCAAAACCCCAGGGGGCAAAATCATGCCTGGTTGAGACCCATTGCTCTAGTCAGTTGGCTTTGGCCCTACTTCCTTCTGGTTCTTTTTCTGTTCTATCCTATACTTTCTCCATTTTTAAGGCCTTGTTTCACCCAGAATTATTAAAAACATGTATCTTGGAGCATGAGATGCTACCTCTCCAACATTTATGTGACCCTCCTGAGTACCTGGAATAAGTTGTTTTTCCAATAATGGTGATGGGTTTGTTGTTCTCTCTTTCTGTGCCACATACTCTTGTTCATTTTCAGTGGGTTTGTTGATGCCAAGAGCTCTTTTTATCATGACAGTGGAGAGTCCTCCGAAATTGAGAATTGGGGCCTCTTGAATCTGATGATGTAAACAAGTGAGCACTTCTTAGCTCCATTTGGTTGTCTTATATCCTAACAGTAGGCTGCTTTTCCTTTTTTCCTCTGCAGTGAACAGGTCATTTACATCTTTTCTTGTTATTTGGTTAGGTTCTGAAGCCACGTATGAGATGACAATACTAACTCCAAAGCAGAAAGTTTCTGAAGATTTAGAGTCATGTAAGATGTCAGTGATGATGCAGGAAACGGCCAAGAAACTTTCAGAAAAGTTGCACAAATGTAAAGAAGTTGTGGAGAGTTGCAGGCTTGCCCTTCCTACTGGTGGTGTTGACTACAAGGGCTTCCTTCAAAACCTTAACCTTCTTCAAGATCAGAATGCTCAGATAGGGTGGAAGCAGGGCAGATATTATGAGAATGGGAAACCCTTTGATCAAAGATCTTTGCTTCTGAGGCACCAACAAATTTTTACAAGAGCAAAATCTTATGAATGCAGTGAATGTGGAAAAGTCATTAGGCGTAAGGCATGGTTTGATCAACATCAAAGAATTCACTTTTTAGAGAATCCTTTTGAGTGTAATGTATGTGGGCAAGCCTTCAAACAGCGATCAGCTCTTATTGTCCATAAACAGTGTCACCTGCAAAGCAAGCCATATAAATGTCCTGACTGTGGAAAGTGTTTCCGTCAGCTTGCATATCTTGTTGAACATAGACGGATTCATACCAAAGAAAAACCCTATAAATGCAGTGAATGTGAAAAAACATTTAGTCAGAATTCAACCCTTATTCGACATCAGTTAATCCATAGTGGAGAAAAACCCCACGAATGCCTTGAGTGTGGAAAAGCCTTTGGTCGGCATTCAACGCTCATATGCCATCAACAAATTCACAGTAAACCGAACACCCATAAATGCAGTGAATGTGGACAGTCCTTTGGCCGGAATGTGGATCTCATTCAGCATCAGAGAACCCACACAAAGGAGGAATTCTTTCAGTGTGGAGAATGTGGAAAAACTTTCAGTTTTAAGAGGAATCTTTTTCGACATCAGGTTATTCATACTGGAAGCAGACCCTTTAGATGTGACATATGCGGAAAATCTTTCAAGTGGCACACAAGCTTTATTAAGCATCAGGGCACTCACAAAGGACAGATGTCTACATGATATTAACTGGAACTGATACCATTTAAAGACTAGAACTTACTGTGCACTGCAAGTATGTATATAACTTGATTGTTTCATGAAATGCAATAAACGGAACTGACATGGTTTTTCTTTGGGGACCCTCATTTTGTAAAAGCCAAAGTTCTGCTGTAGTCAGGAATCACTTAATAGAAAATGTTAATAGGCTGTTGCGTCTACTCTCTCTGGAACCCTCCATACCCTTGTTCTCCCCAGTCTAGTTAAGGCAGAAGGGAGACATAGAAGGTTTACCTTGTAGTTCTCCAGGCTGGAGACCGTTTCATGCATTGTGAGCAATTTAAGAATGCCTTTCCTGGGTTTCATAGAAAAATGCCCTGCTAATGCAGACTTAAGAAAAACAAACTAAGGCCTTCTTGCTAGTAAGTGGTGAGGAGAAAGAATTGTTAAAATTTATCCATAAAGCAAAATGAATGTGCTAGTAGATTCTAGTAAGAGTCCAAGTCAGTGTTCGTAGCACACTCCGTGGGTGCCCTGCCTATGTCCCTCCAGCCTTACCCCTTCCTGTGGGCTTCATCTGACTTGCAGTGTCTGCACCTGTTGGCCTGTGGGGTAATAACACTTCCTGGGAGCAGCTCTCAACCAGTCAGTGATTGGAATTTGATAGATTCTGATTCTCCCTCCCCATGTGTGCAGAACATCTCTGCAGCATGTGTTTTACACTGTTTCCAGAGTTTGCTCGTGGAATTACACTCACTGGCTGTGGTAGTTGCCTCATTAGCTGTCTTCCCTTCTGTTTCTTCTACCAGTGTTGCAGCACCTTCCCCACAGATCATTTACTCCTGGAGCCTAATTCGCTATGCCCCTCTCTGCCTGGAGAGCTGAAGGCCTGTGTATCTAAACAGAGCAGATGGCACAGTCTGAGCCAGTCTTCTTTGGGCTCAGCCTTGGATCTGCTTTTCGTAGTTCCCCAGTCTCCATGGTGGTTTTGAGCCAAGTTTCTCTCTCACTGGCCTATTTCTTCCTCAGTCTGAAGTGTCAAGTTATTTTGTTTAGGGAAATCCAATTTGGCAACATACCACCTACCTATTTATGCCTGGAAATATATGACTTAGTTTTGCCTTTTGTGGAACGTAAACCTATGTGGAATCATACTCTGTTCTTGCCCTGAACATGTGTTTTTGAGATTCATCCCTATTTCTGTGTAAGTGTGGTTCAGTCATACTCCCTGATACTTAGTATTCCATTGCAGGAGTATAGCACAATTCATGCATTTATTCTTTTGTCAGTGGGCTTTCAGGTGGTATCTAGTTTGGGATTACTATGAAAACTACTTGTCAACATGCCTTCTAGTTCCCTGTGAAAGGACCTAGAAATAAGATAACTAATTTTCATAATGTGGCATAAGATATTTATATTTTCAACTTTAAGAAGAAATGCCAAACTGTTTTCCATAATAAATGAAACAGTTTACACTCCCAACAGCAGTAGATGAGAGTTCCCAACACTCTACATCTTTGTCAGTACTTGGAGTTTACACATTTTTAAAGTTTTGCTAATCTGTAGGATGTGAAATAGTATCCAATTATGGCTTAATTTGCATTTCTGTTATTACTAATGTAACTGAGCATCTTTCTGTTTTAATGGGCTATGCTTCCCATTTTGTTTGTCTTTTTCTAATTTTAATGTTGTTGAATTTATTGATCTTCTCTAAGGAATGCTTTTTGAGTCTTGTGGTTTGCTATGAGTTTATCAAAAGTTTTTTTTTTTCTTCCTGGGCAGACAGTGTGACTCCATTTCATAGCATATATTGTTGTTAAACATAGGTGGCTGCCTGAGTTCCAACCAATGGAACATGAGTAGAAACAATGTATGCCACTTGCTGGTTTGGCCTTGGTAACTATCTCACATCTCCAAGCTCTTTTCTACCTTCCAGTGGAGGAGGTCAGAAATCCCCAGGAGATTTTGGAAGCCATGTATTGAAGATGGCAGAGGTGCCATCAGATGTCCTCTTTGGAGGAGGACATGGGCATTTGCCTCAAAGTGTTACATGGGTAAAAAATAAATTTGTATTGTGTTTGAGCAACCATACTTTTTGGAGTCTATTAAAGCTGTTATCTTTAAGCTAACTTAACACATATTTTGTTTAAGAAATTTTTCATTTACCTTGCTGGGTGTGGTGTCTCAGCACTTTGGGAGGCTAAGGTGGGAGGACCGCTTGAGGCCAGGAGTTGAAGACCAGCCTGAGCAATGTAGTAAGACCTCGTCACTACAAAAAGTAAAAAAATTAGTCTGGTGTAGTGGCCCATGGCAGTAGTCCTAGCTACTCGGGAGGCTGAGCCAGGAGGATGGCTTGAGCCTGGGAGTTGGAGATTGCAGTGAGCTGGGATGGTGCCACTGCACTCCAGCCTAGGTGACAGTGAGACCCTGTCGTAAAAGATATTTTTTTTTATTAATCTGAGGTCAGAACAATATCTCTGTATACAATTTTTTTCCAAATGACCAAAAGCATTTCAGTGAAGAACTGAATGAATTATTGAATGAATAACCAAATTGGTCTTTCGGTAATTCCTATCTAGTATGGGCTGAATTATTCAAATGTTGAAGTGCTAACCCCCATTACCTCAGAATGTGACTGTATTTGGAGATAGGGTCTTTAGAGAGGTAATTATATTAAAATGAGGTCATTAGTGTGGGCTCTCACCCAATATAAATGGTGTGAATTTCCTAAAAGAGGAAATTTGGATGTAGACCTACCTCTACAGAGGGACGACCATGTGAAAAGACAGGGAGAAGATGACCATCTACAAGCCACGGAGAGAGACCTCAGAAGGAACCAACTCCAGCCTCCAGAACTGTGAGAAAATTAATTTCTGTTCTTTAAGCCAGTCTGTAGCACCCTGTTATGGCAGCCCTAGCAAACTAATACACCATCTCAGCAAATTAAGATGATTCTGGAAAGAGTCTGTCAAGCTAAATATATAATACTAATGTCTATTTCTCATGCAGTAGGTAAATTATGATGGTCCTTATAATTCCCATGTCACTGGGTCTGACTAAATCACCTGGACAACCCCATTGTCCTCAAATCCCCTGCAGATCCAGGACCTTAGCTCTCCTTGTTCTAGCTGGGTGACCACAGCAGGTACAAATGGGAAATGAGAAGCCTGTTCATGGGAAAGCAAAAGGGACTTTGTGATTCAAACTGGCTAGATAGCTTGAAGCCGAGCATACTTTAGGTGGCAAAGGGGAGTAGATTGAGAAATGTTGCTAAGATCCAGGAGAACAAATAAGAAGCTAACTTTCTTATATTTTATTATATAAAAAAATAAGAAGCCCCTCTATAGAAGAAGAGGGGATAGAAGTGGCCTTAATCAGAATTCACAACTGCAAACAAAGAATGCCAAAAGGTAGATTTTAGGTCATGTAGGAATGCCCTTTTCCAGCAAAGCAGGCAGGACTGTGTTCTCAGCAGCATTTCTTTTATGTGTTTCTCTGAATGGTGTCGCCTCCCATATGAGGGCCAGGTCCTCAAATGCAGTTGTATCCTGAGTTGATGCAAATTGGGACTTGCAGAGAATTACATTTTTGGAGCAATGTTAGTACCTTCCTCCCTGGCTTCTCGACTCTGTTTTAGTTGGATATGACAAGAATGAGCTGATCCATGTGACCAACTTTCACATGGAGGAAGTGCTTGTGTATTTCACCAGAGAAGTGGGAAGACGACTTAGCTCAGAAGGATATTATAGAGATAGAATCCTAGAGAATTGGGGAAACACGATGATCCTGCCCTTACTATTTGGCCTTGCTTTTGTGTTCATATACATAATGTTCAAGGCCAATATATATAAATGTCCACTATTCCTTTTTTCAATTCCAAAATCCAGAAAGCTCTGAAAGCAAAAATGTTTTCTCATAACCTTTTAGGTTAACAAACCTCAGCTGACCTGAACTCTGTTGGTGAAACAGATTTTTTATAGTCTTTATCCTGATTGGCATACATAATTACAAATTGTGTTCCAGAAATACTGTTGAATTATGGAGTACTGGCCCAAACCCCTATGCAATGTTATGTAATATAACTTATTTTTCTGAAAACTGAGAAATTCTGATTTTTGTAAGACATAAGGCACAAAGACTTTAGAGCAGGGATTGTGGATCTGTGTGTAGTGGAGTTTTTAAAGCTCAGAGTAATGTTAACCTCCCCGTACCTCCCAGAAGAAAGGCCTAGAGAGGGGCACGTGTCATAGTGAAGTCCACCACTATTAGACTGACAATTACCCCACCCAGGGACTTCTTTTCCCCTCTGCCAAGTGGAAGTCATAAATGTCTCTCCCAGATAGAGGAGAAAATGGCAGCTTGGTTTGCTGATGGTAACTCTCTGTCATAGGATGAAAACCGACCTGGAAATCAGCAGCAATTTGGGCTGGTGGAAGACTGAATCACAGGCAGTACACTGGGGAGAACTATCACAGAAAAACTAAAGACAAAAGAGCTAGGAACTAAAGGCTGTGAGGATTGTTAGAGATTCCTGGGCTGTGCTCCCCGACTCCTTGCAGCCACGTAGCCTGGCAGGTGTGCCTGGGGCAGTTGAAAGTGATCAGTATGGAGAGCCAAGTGTGATAAGCCATTTGCTCACCAACAGGTTCCAGCAGTGGAGTCTGAAAGGGACAGGAGTGCCAAGACAGAGGCTTCAGTCCAGCCACTCAAAGTGGCAGTGTTGGTATCTTGGTAATGATGAAGATTCTCTCCTTGATCAAACTCTACCCAGGCTCCCCTGAACTCTTTTTCAGCTATGCCTTAACTTTTGGACCTCCCTGTTTCTGTCTGCATTGTCCAATTTTAGCAATAATCCTGCGTAGTTTGGCTAGAATCGCTACCCTGCATTTCTGATCACCCTCTGTAGCTCATGGGGTTCCTCATCCTCCACCCTCCCCCAGGGGATATCTGGTCACCCTGGCCTGCCTTCAGCAAGAATCCTCAGCTATTAGGCGTAGAGTATGAAGACCTTATGTTAAGATCCTTAAGATAATGTTAAATTTAATGATATAAATGCACTATGATTTTTATTATTTAAAAATATGTGGCATATAGAACTTTGGAGTAAAAATTAAAAAGCGAAAAAAAAAAAAAGCATAGGAAAAAACCCAGAACTATCCAATAATGCCAATAACAGGTAGATGAAGGTGTAGGGATTAAGTAATTTTTTCTTCTATTATTCTTCCATATATCCAATAATGTGCTTATATTCCCTTGATTAAAAGAATTAAGGTTCTAAAGGAATAGGGATGTAACACTTGTTATCAGTGTGTAGAAATGGAAAGGTAGTAAGATAGATTGATGCTCTAACCTGAGTTCTTCCAGAAAACAGTTATGTGTCTAAAGTTAAACCCAACAGGGATAAGAAAGCCAACCCCATAGCCATCTTGCATCTGGTTGGAGGGTGGAAAAAGGCAGTGTTGGGACCTTAAGGAACAATCAAGTTTTCAACTCAGAGCTTGTATTTCTGGCCACGAGGGTGTGCATGCACCCACTGATTTCCATCACCACTTCTGGGCTCCAGAGCTCATCACTGCAGAGGCCACAGCAGGAGCAGGGGGCAAGGAAGACAGGGATGAGAGTCAGTACGTGACTCGTGGGGTGGGATCCACACACTCAGGGGAAGGGGAAAGCTTGCATTTACTACAGAAGCAGTGAAATCACCCCACTGTGAAGTGTCAAACATGAGCCTCAGTTTCTTGCTTTGTAAATGGGGATGGCATAGGTTACTACTTACCTCAGAGGGATGCTTGGAATTCAAACAGAAATGTACATCAATGCATTTTATGAACAGATTATTAGATAATGTCAGCAAATATTGCTGCTTCTGTGCCCAGTGTCCCCTTCCGGAACATCCTCCAGGCAGTCTTGCAGGAGCACTTCCTCAATGTCCCACACAGGAAGGAGCCTCTGCAGAAGACATGTTTGAGACTGTCTGACAGCACAAGTGCCCAAACACACACAATTTAGTGAAAGGTTTAGTGATGACCATACAACAGACAAAAGTTTTCAGGTGAAGTACCCTATTCAATGAAATGGATGCAATGAGAAGAATTAAGTGTGTGTACTTGGGTGGGGGTTGTTTGTTTGTTTTAAAAGAAATCAAATTACAAAACTGAACTCCTAGACTTCTACAATGGGCAAGAGAGGGAGTCCACAAAATTATATTTTTTCCGTTATTTTCCCCAAAATTATACCTCTAGGTCACAAAATTAACTTTTTAGAAAGTAAAAAATATAGTGCCTCTTGTATGTACTGAACTTTACTAGGAGTTTTGAGGATTATGAAGTAGTAGGGATCCTTTCTACTATCTAAGGAAAGAGGCAATTCTAAGTGACTAAAATGAATTCTTCGGGAAGAAATGGAAGTGGGCAAGATTTGGTCCAAACACAGATGTCAGAAGAGTGCAGATGACAAGGACAGAAGCCTGTCACATGTCAGCCTTGCTCTTACCATCAGAAGTCTCTTACCTGGCACCAGGTCATCTTTTGGAGAGTTCCCTACTTCCTTATTTCTGTTTACTGAAATACCATCAGAATATGTATTAAGACTCAAGTCACACTGAACCTATCTGGTGTGAGATGCCTGAGGAAATATGATCCATGATTGACTGAAGTACTCTAAATGCCAAAGAATGTAGTTCTGGACAATGAAACAAAATACGTCACATAGAAGCATATCAAAATGATGGGACTTTATTTTGATGGATTCTTTGGTGTCGGATAAGGTGTGTACTTTGTCTAAATCTTTCCCCACATTCAAGACATTGATAAGGTTTTTCTCCAGTGTGAGTTCTCTGGTGTTTAATGAGGGTTGCACTCTGACTGAAGCTTTTCCCACAGACAAAACATCCATAAGGCTTCTCCCCAGTGTGGATTCTCTGATGTTTAAAGAGGTCAGAGCGCTGCTTGAAGCTCTTCTCACATTCTTCACACTTATAGGGTCTCTCCCCTTTATGCAGTCTCTGATGTCTAAAAAGGTTGGAAATATGGTAGCTTTCCTCACATTCCTCACATTTATAATATTTCTCTCCATTGTGGGTTCTTTGATGCCGATTTAGATGTGAACTCTGTCTAAAACGTTCCCCACATATTGGACAGGTATAAGGCTTCTCACCTGTGTGTGTCCTCTGGTGTTTAATCAGGGCAGCACTCTGACTGAAGCTTTTCCCACATTCTTGGCATTCATAGGGTTTCTCACCAGTGTGGATTCTCTGGTGTTTAAAGAGGTCAGAACGTTGTTTGAAACTCTTCTCACAGTTGTCACATTTATAAGGTCTTTCTTCTTGGAACCACCTCTGGGTCTCAGATAGCCTAGAACGATGGGCATTTTCTCCACTGTCAGTAGAGTTGTGAGGTTTCACCACATGATATCTCACCATATGTAAACTCTGTTTGCATTTGTTCCCATGTTCATCACCATCAATGGGCCTCTCTGCTTTCTGAATGTGCTGACAAAGAACAAAGTTGGAACATCTGGCACTGTTCCCAAATTCATTATTTTTAGAGTCTCTCCCTTCTGTGGAACCATTCCTGTTGAAATCTGGGATGCTGGTGAGTCCTTGCCCTTCAGGAGAATTTTCAAGTTTCAGTGTCGAGGGGTTTCTTGATTGCTTTTCTGGCCTGTCCTCAGGGGTATCACCAGGCTCAGAAAATAGCGGGGGCTTCCCCTGGAACACTTCTTGTAGCCACCCCTGTGGCTCAGCTTCTTCTAATATCTCTTGCTTTAGAATCAACTGTTTGTTCTCAGGTGTGCTCTCCAAACCTGAAACATTAAAATATAAACTGCTGCCACTTCATCTCTGTGCAAGGCTGAAATAAATAAGGAGTGGTCGAAGAACCCTGCCCCACCCGTTGCCCAAAGCCCCTGTTAAATATTCTCCACTAAACCCTCCTGAAATCTTTTTATTTAACCTATAGATGTGCTCATACTGACCAGTGCACGCCCTGTTCCTCTCCTTTGATACCTGTACCTATTCCCAGCAACCTATCTCTTCTTCCTCTGCCCCGCCCCACTGCTGGGTAAGTCACTGCCTCAAGAGAGGTCAATTTGGAAGGCGTGTCAAGAAAGGCAGCATAGCCTTTATCCCATGAATGACGGATGGTCTAACAACAGAAATCCCATTCACAGGATGAGTTGTAATAATGACATAGCTGGTGCCTCCAATTTCCGAAGGTAAGGTCTGGGGCGATCAATCCAGCACTGGCTGAGAGTCTATAAAGGAACAGACAAGCCACCAGATTCCATCCCCTAGTCCAAAAGTTTTGCAGCTTATTCTCCAGGAAGGCTGAACTAGAGAAATTCAAGATTGGGCCATCAGGCATGGCTGAGAACAGGGGATGGGTACACTGTCAAATCAAGGGAATCAAGTGAAGACTGACACAGAATTGGTACAACCTTAATGCACTTTCCTCTGCTCAGGTCCCAAATTGTTGGCTCCGAAGCTTCCATTCTCCAGGCAGAACAGGCAGGGATTTTTATTTCTGTTCATAGGCTGTATTCACAACTGTATCCCTAGCACCTAGAGCACCTGGCTTATTGTGGATACTTCATAAATATTTGTTGAATGAATCTCTGTATGGAAAAATTACCAGCCCGGGCCCAAACACCTAGAGACACTGACATATGGGAATTCTCAAATCAAACAGCACCTGATGATAAACCTCATAGTGAAGATCACCAGTTCACAAGTCCTACCCCATTACACAGAGTTTTTAGATGGAATTCTTATTTTGACTATTAAACACAAATGGAAAGTAAAAGGTTACCAACTTTTCAGGAAAACCTCTAATATATATGCTGGTGAGACACGTACTGTGTATAACAAAAGAAAATTTAATAAAAGATAATATTCTCAGACAAATAAGATACTACATCCAGGAAACAAGGAGGCTATAAGAAAAGGACTGTTTAAAAAATAAGAAAAAGGCCGGGCACGGTGGCTCATGCCTGTAATCCAAGCACTCTGGGAGGCCGAGGCAGGCGGATCTTTTGAGCTCAGGAGTTCGAGACCAGCCTGAGCAAGAGCGAGACACCATCTCTACCAAAAAAATAGAAAGAAATTATCTGGACAACTAAAAATATATATAGAAAAAATTAGCCGGGCACAGTGGCACATGCCTGTAGTCCCAGCTACTCGGGAGGCTGAGGCAGGAGGATCGCTTGAGCCCAGGAGTTTGAGGTTGCTGTGAGCTAGGCTGATGCGAGCTAGGCTGATGCCACAGCACTCTAGCCCAGGGCAACAGAGTGAGACTTTGTCTCA
>CAUYSK010036779.1:0-52581 GCA_963575035.1 Avahi laniger | reverse complement strand
ACTAGATCATCGTCATTTCTTATGATTGAGTAATACTCCATTGTAAACATATGCCAAATTTTAGTAATCCACTCATGGATTGACGGGCACTTGGGTTGTTTCCACATTCTTGCAATAGTGTATTGTGCTGCCATGAACATTCGAGTGCAGATGTCTTTATTTTCAAATCTTTTAATCACATTTGCAACTTTACTAAATTCTCTCTGAGATCAGCTTGGCTCTCAGCTTTATCTCCTAGTGCTAGGTAGAAAGGCAATGTGCCGCATTTAAGGTTAAATAGCAAGTTGGTGGCAGAGCCAGGAATACAAATCAGGTCTCCTCACACCGCCCAGCCTGTCTGCATTGACATTATGTGGCCTTTGTCCATCCCATCCAGTCTGGCCTGCAGGTGTGTTTGTTCTTTTCATTTCTCCTGCCTCCTAGCAACTAACTCAGCACTAACCAAATCCTCATTCTTCATACGTGTCCTCCAGGCTTACTTGCAAAAAAGAAATTATGATAAAAACTTTCAACAAGCTAAAAAAAAAAAAAAGTCCTCGGTCTGATATAAGTATGTGTGAAAAATCTGTAAGTAATACCATACGTAATGGAGAAGGACTGAACAATTTCCCCTAACATTGAAACATAACTGGGATGTCTGGTCTCACCACTTCTTCTTTTTCTTTCTTTCCTTTTTTTTTTTTCTTTTTCTTTTTTTTTTGAGACAAGGTCTCACTCTGTCACCCAGCTGGAGTGAAGTGAGTGGCACAATCATATCTCAATGCAGCCTCCAATTCCTGGCCTCAGGAGTTCCTCCCACCTCAGCCTTCTAAAGCACTGGGATTACAGGCATGAGCCGCCACACCTGGCCTGCTCTCACCATTTCTATTCAACATTGTACTGGAAGTTCTAGCCAGGGTAGTTAAGAGAGAGGGGGAAAAAAGGAAATACGAAATAAAGGCATACAGATTGGGAAGAAAGAAGTAAAACTCTATTTTCAGGTGGCATGATTGCATAAAATCCCAAGTAATCTACAAAAATCTACCAGAATGAGTATGTGAGTTTGCAGTTCCAGTGTACAAAGGCCATATGTAAACATCAACTCTATTTCTCTATATGTAAGCAACTACAAATTGAAAATAAAATTTTAAAAATACTATTAACAATGGCACTCAAAACTATGAACTATTAAAGAATAAATCTAATAAAATATGTGTAAGATCTTACCTAAAAACTATAAAACATCACTGACAAAAGTGAAAGATGTAAATTATCAATTTGTGTATTGAAAGATCAATACTGTACATATCAAATCTTCCCAAAGTGATAGCTAAAATCAACACAATCCCTATCAAAACCCAGCTGATTTTTAAATTTATATAGAAATGAAAAAGATATAGCCAAATAATCTTGAAAAAGAAGAAAAAGAGGACTTTCACTCTCCAATTTCAAGACTTATAAAGCTTAAAAAAAAAATCCAGAACATGTGCTATTAAAGAAAAAATTGACAAGTGGATCAACTGAAAAACACAGACATTCTGAAATGGACCCACACATGTCAAAAGAGGCCCTGCAAATTCAATGAAGAGAAGAATATCTTTTCAAGAAAAGATGTCAGAAAAACTGGATATTCATATGGGAAAAAAATTAACCTTCACCCCTATCTCACACTGTATGCAAATAATACTTCAGCAGGGATTACAGAATAAACCTAAGTTAAAACTGCAAAGCTTTTAGAAGAAAAATATTTTTTATAAACAAACTTCGTGATCTTGGAGCATACAATATTTTTTTAGACAGGATACAGAAAGTGCTAACCATAAAAGAAGAAATTCCTAAATTTTGATGGACTACATCAAAATTAAACACTTCTACTTTTCAAAAGAAGTGAAAGAAGTATAAAGCGATACTGCTACTTACTCTGCCACTCCTTCCTATTTCTGTGCCTGCAGTAGGAATAGCAGAGCCACAACCCCTGAAAAGCTGCTCCTCCATAAAAGCAATGAGAACATTGGCAAAAATTATTAAAATCATTTTTGTCCAGAATTCTTGAAAGCATTTTTCAAGAATTCTTGCAACAATCTGAGAAGCATTTGGTCAAGAAAAATGACATCTTAGTAACATTATTCTAAGTGGTAGTTTAATTTGTTCTATCCCACCCATTTCTCCCCAATTCACAATAGCACTAAAACCAACAGCTCCTCATCACAGCAAAAACCTGCAACCCAGCAGCTGCTGGAGAGGGCAAAACATGTTTGGAGCTTCCCCCAAACATTTATTCTCAGATGATTGTCATAATTTGACATGTCTGACATTCCCTGAAAATCCCTATTGTATGGCTTGCTTTTATTTCACCTGACTCAGACACCACTCAGCACTAACAGCATTTTCCCGATGGCATTTGTTGAAAACAATCAGTTGTGAATTTTTTACACCATAGTTGCCTGAGATGGTGATAACAACTGGGGCAAACAAGAAGCTATGCAAACAACTTAAAAGGAAAAGCTGAGGAATAAGCTATCCGTATGGTGCTTGGAAAAGCTTTGACACATTCCTCGAAATTTAGAAGACCATGCACATGTGCAAGACTGTACATATTCCCCCCAAAAATCTGAGAAGGCTCTAATGTCTCACCTCTGGCTAACATGAAGTCTTTACGCAAGCAGCAAGTGAAAGCTAACACAAAGTTGTAAACCACGTGCCTAAGTGCTAACACCATTCACACAGAGCTCCACGGCAAAGTTGGGGAGACTTACTGATCCCAGGTATTTGAAGAAATCTCTGTCTAATCATTAGATCATTAAGTGATCACTAAGCTAACCCAGAGACTTTGGTATCCACACACAACATACAAAACAGACTTTACAGAATTAATCTACAAACAAACAGCCTTGACAACATCAACAGTTAGCAACATCAACAGGGAAACGTAAGGGAAAATCTTATTTCCAAAGTTTTCACATTATATTATTTAAAAATGTCCTGTTTTAAATAAAATTTTATGAGACACACGAAGAAATAAGAAAGTATCATCCATACACAGAGAAGACAATAGTCAATAGAAACTGTCCCTGAGGATGATCAGATGTTAAAAATAAATAAATCATCTAAATTAAAAACGTTTAACTAAAAGAAATCACATCTGAAGAACTAGAAGATACTATGAGAACAATGTTTTACCAAAAAGAAAATATCACTGAAGATATAGAAAATATTTAAAAGGAGCCAAATACAAATTCTGGAATTCAAAGCACCATAACTGAAGTAAAAATTCGCAATAGGCACTTAGCAGCAGATTTAAGCTGATAGCTGATAAAATCAGTGAACTTGAAGATACGTAAATTGAAATTGCCCAGTTTGAAGAACAGAAAGAAAAAAGAATGAAGAAAAAGGAGCAGATCCTCAGAGACCTGTGGGACACCGTTAAGCACACCGACATATTCATAATGGATCTCCCAAAAGGCAGAGAGAGAAAGGGGCAAAAAGATTATTTGAAGAAATAAAATTTCTTATCTCAATGACAAATAAAAGCATTAATCTACACACTCAAGAAGTTCAAAAGTTCAAGGAAGACAAACTCAAAGAACTCCACATCTAGAAACATCACAGTCAAACTGCCAAAAATCAAAGATAAAGAGAAAATCTTGAAAGCAGTAAGAGGAAAATGAATCGTCATATACAAGAGATTCTCACTGAGATTAACAGCTGGCTGCTGATCAAAAAACATGGAGACTAGAAGGCAGGCAGTAGGATGACATATTAAAAGTGCTGGGAAAAAAAAAAAACCTGTCAACGAAGAATTCTACATCCAGCACAACTGTCAAAAATGAAGATGAAAGAACTTCTACAGGTACACTTCACAAAAGATCTATAAGTCTGCCCAGTAAATCCAGAAAAAAATGATTAATATTTTAGACATCAGAAAAACATAAAGTAAATGCACAATGAAATTTGATTTCACGTCACTAGGAGTAAAAAACAGGAAACACAAAATGTTGGCAAGAACGTGGAACAACCGGAACTCTCAGATGTTGTTGGTGGAAGTGTAAAATGGTAAATCACTTTGAAAGCTATTTGATAGTTTCTAACATAGTTAAACATAAAAATGCAACATGACCCAGCAATTTCACTCCTAGATATTTATACAAAAGATATATTAATAAAAACTTATACATGAATATTCCTAGTTTTATTCATATTAGCAAATAAAAAAAAAGAAAAGAAAACAACTCAAATGTCCATCAACAGGAGAAGGGATAAAAGAAACTATGATATATTCATACAATGCAATACTATTTAGCAATGAAAAAGAATAAACTACAGATACTTCCAACAACATTAACAAATCTCAGAAACATTATTCTAAGTGAAAGAAATCGGACACAAAAAATAGCATATTGTATATGTATTTATTTATAAAGTGTCAGAACAGGCAAAACTAACTTACTGTAGTAGAAACCAGAACTGGGTGGAAGGAGAGCAGGGTGACTGGGAAGGCACACAAGTTAACTCTCTGGGGTAATGAAAATGTTTTATATCTTGACGAAGATGTGGGTTACACAGTTGTGCATGTTTGTCAAAACTCATTATATCTCGTATTTAAATATATATCAATAAAAATTATAAATAAAAAAGAATAAAGCATGTAAACGGCTAAGTAAAGGGTAAATTTTTTAAACGATAGGTATTTTTATTAAACAACAGAGGTCAGTATCCATGAACATAATTTGTTTCTTATTTCTCTGATAATCAATGTGATCATGAAACAAAATGTGGAACACGCGATAAAAAGATAAGCTTGAGAGTCTGAAGCGAAATATAAAAAGTTTATAAATGCCTTTACTTATGAGTCCACAAAACCATTCTGAAACCTATCTATTTTTTAGCTAATATTTATTGCATTCCTACTACGCACATAGCATGTTATTCTATTAAAACTGAGATCCGTGCTAATTCCAATAGTAGGATTGCCACACAGATTAGCAAACATCCAGAAATACTTTTCTTTCTAAAGAATAGTGCCTATTTACTATCCCATTATATTGCCAGAATCAAGGTTTGTTTATGACACAATTCATTAGTACTCCCTTATAAGGCCTTTATAACCAAAGACACAAACCACTGAAGTCTCTTCTTTGCTGAGACTCCGGACATATTTCCCTTCTCTTGTTCTCTAAATACATTAAAATAGCTACACAGATGAAATATTATGCATACCACCAAGGGGAAACAAAAGGTTTGGCCTTGAGTTCCCGCTAAAACAAAATGCCAGGTTTCACACTAGTATTTACCAAGAAAAGGAAGGCAAAGACTGGATAGTATATAGAAGTACTTTAATAAGCTTATTTTAAATAATTTTCACCTAAGAATTAGTCCTAAGTTATTCACCTTTCAGAGGTAATTATTATGATACTTTAATGTGGAGTTTCAACTTCTTTGATTATGAATGAGAAAGAACTTTATTTTCCAATAACTATTTCCCCAACCATGCTATGTGAAATTCCTCTTTCCTGCTAGGAGATGTCTCCCGTAACAGTCTTATTTGAGTTCTACTAGTCAGTCCTGTTCATTTTAATCTTGTTCATCTCATTCTCGATTCTGATTCAAAACTCTTCCTCTCCTCCCCTAGACCTGTGGCATAAGTGGCTTTGAGTTGGGGCAGGGCAAGGGAATGTACCTCCATTCCTCTAGTGTTGGGGAGGAAGGAAGGAGAGGGAAGAGACAGTGTCCTCAATTGATTGGATGAGTTTGGCAGCAGCCCTGGCCCTGGCTAGCCACAAGGGTGGGTTGAGTTCACTGTATTGGACTGGTGGTGGCTTCAGTGTGCTCCACTGACCCTGGCCTTACCCCACACAGTTCTTTCAGCATTGATCATGCTGACCAAGATCTTGTCAGATCTTCCAGCTGCTCCCAGGATGGTGGCATCATGATGAGTTCTTCTAATACACAGGATTTTTGTTTTGTGTTGTTTTTCACCGGCAATTCTCCCAAAATTGTGGTGATACTAACAAGACTGGATCTCTACTCCCAGAATTTCAAGTATCTGAGCCTGACAGCAGGTGTGGGGTCAATCTTCCAAACTTTGTGGGAACCAAGAACTTGAAATAACCCCAACCTGTGCCTCAGTTCTACCTGGCAGTACCCGACCAAGATATCTCTTTACAATTTCTTTTCTCCTGCTGGATAGCAGGCAGCCAAGCCCACCAGCTAAACATATGTCCTAATGGAGGTCGAACTGTCTACGATATCCCTTCTTGCAGACACCATAACTCATATTATTATTCTCTTCGAGCCCTCTCCCCTTCCCTGCAGTGGTAGATATAGAGTGAAGGAAGCAACTAAACTTTCTTTACTAAACTGTACTCCAAATAGAACAATGTCTTCTCTCCCATCTTCCCCTTATATTGATTTATAAGAATAGAGGTGAAGGCTTTAATGGAATAATTTTCTGATCTCAACCCTCCCAATAGGTGTCTGGCCTTAAACTCTGGCAGTTCTCTGAACTTAGAATGTGGGATACTTAGTTCATCTTTGGGACTTGGCTGTAAATTCTAAGATAATAGGAAAAATCCTATTCAATAAGCATAGTTAGCAACAAGAAAATGGGTTTCAGAATTAGACTTTTAGGCACTCCATATTTCGACTCAGTGCCTACTGCGTTCTGTGCTCAAACTCATTACCGGTTGCACAGAAATAAACGAAACATACATGGTCCCTCTTCTTGTTGAGGTTACGATCCCGAGGAAAAAACAGACAATAAATAAGTAAACAAACACATGAATCGTTGCTAATAGATACAAATGCTATGAAGAAAACCATGGGAATAAATGGTTGAGAAGGGAATTACATTGATTAGGGAAGGCTTCTATGAGGAGGTGACAGAAACAGGATTTAAAGTGGCCTGAGTGGAAGCTTAGTTCTCTCACTTACTAAATTTATGCCCTATCTATTACTTACTGCCTCTTAGCTTCAATGTCTTCATCTGTAGCACAGGAAGAATAGTTCATATCACATGGGGTTGCTGTGAAGATGCAATTAAATACGAATGTTAAAGATACCTTCTTCCTAGAACACGGTACAGGTTTTGAAAAGGCATTTATTATCATTAAATACAGGACTGTGAACGTAAAGTGGAAAGTGGAAAAAACCAGATTCAGGCTTATTAACTTTACGACTCAGAGCAGGTCACTCAACTGCTCCAAGCCTTCCTTCCCTCAACAGTAAAACAGAGATGATAACATTGTACAGGAAATATGAGACTATAAACTACCCTGTATAATAAAACATATCTGTTTGTGAAGCTCCAGTGTACTTGATGTGGTAAAATGATGAACACACACTATTAAGCAGAGGTGGATTTATCATGAAACTAATGGAGCTTAAACCTTTAGGGCCTCTCATTTTTACGGGCCACTATGATCGCTGGGAGTCACAGAATTATATGTGTTAGGGAGAGAGGACGCAGTCAGGATGTATTAATATGCAAACATGTCTGGTACATCGTCCAAAGAGACCTCGGGGAAAAGAAGGAGCTAAATCTCAAAAATTTCATTCATCTTAAGGACTACAAGAAAAATGTCTATCTTTAATGAAAGAAAAAAACATTCCTAAGATATTTGACTGCTTGCTAGCCTTCACACAGCTTTGTTCCCCAGGCTATCCAAAATCCTTCAATCCAAATATTTAGTATAAAGCAGTTATGGGTTGATAAGTTTCCCCAAATGCCTATGAAGCAAATACAAACCCTCTTCAGAGAAACCAATTTTCAACCCAAGTCTCAAAGAATTCCAAAAAACCACCAAGACACATAAAATCTCCATCAAAAATAACAAACACAGGAGAATAAAAAAGAACCAATGACTGCAAACCAGCAAAAACTCCAGAATTATCGTAACAATTAATAGAATATAAATTAGTTATGCTAAATGTCTTTACAGAAATAAAAGATGGGGTTAAAACTAAAAGTAAAGAACAAGAGACTATAAATAAATCAATAACTACTTTTAAAAGAATAAAAATAAACTTTAATAAGGAAACTATAATTAAAAGTAGATAACAAATGGATATAATAGCAGACAGAAGCAGCAGAAAAGAAAATTAGTAAACTACAATGCAGATCTAAAGAAATTACGAAAATGTTAAGAGACAGAAGAAGGAAAAAGTAAATCTAAGTCTATTAGAGATTCTGAAAGAGAAGAGAAAGAATTAGGCAGAGACAATATTTAAAGACATAACTACAAAGCCATTAAAACCCAAATAAAAGGAAAACTGTGTTCATGTAATGGAAGACTCAGTATTTTGAAGATGTCAGTTCACCCCTGGATGATTTATGGATCCATAAAATTTCAGTCAAAATTCCCACAGGCTTTTGGGTGAACTTGACAAGCTAATTTTAAAATGTATATAGAAGAGCAAAGAACAACAGAAGCCAAGGCTTCTGACAAGAAAAAGTTGAAAGTAGGGAGAGCATTTACAGATATGGACTTGTTATAAAGCATTAGCAATTAATACAGTGTGGTACTGAGACAGGAATAAACAAACTGACCAATGAAACAAAAAAAGAGACTCAGAAACAGACCAAAAAAAAAATATATATGGAAACCTGATTTATGAAACTGGCATTGCAGAATAGTGAGGAAAGAGTCATTTTTAAATAAATGTTCCCCGAATCATTTCTTACCTTTATAGAAAAAAATGGATCCCTATACCTCAAACATACATAAAATAGATCCCAGGTAGATTAAAGATAGAAATATGAAATATGTAACTGTTAGAAGATAACATAGAAAGTATCCTTTTTTTATGAAAGTGGACAGAAGCTTTTAATAAATAATTATAACACACACACAAAAACCCAGGAACCCTAAAATAAAAGAATTTATAAATTCGACTAAATGAAGTAATTCTGTTCATCAAAAACATGAAGAGAGTGAAAAGACATGTCACAAAATAAAAGAGGGTATTTTCTACAAATAAAATTGATAAAGGGTTAACAGAAGCCAATGAGGAAAAGATAAATACCTCCCAACAAAAAGGGGGCAAAGATTCCAACAGGTAGTTTACAGTAGGAGAAATCCAAATAGAAAAAGAAAAGTGAAATATGCTCAAATTCATCAGAGAAATGGAAATTCATCCCCATCCTTCTCCTTCTCCTCTCCCCTCCTCCTCCCTGCCTCCCCATCATTCTTTTCTCTACCACTTCAAACTCAACAATCCAACAAAAATTTTTAAATGTGACAATATCACCTCTTGGAAAGATGTAGAACTCATACACTGTTACAAGGAGTACAATATGGCACATCACTCTGGAAAACAACTTGGTATTACATAGGAATGTTGAAGGTACACAAAGCACAGGAATCACACTCCAAGGTATAGACCCTAGATAATCTCCAGCACATACACACAAGAGGATATCAAAAATATATCAGCACTGTTTATCATAGAAAAATACGAAAGCAGCTCAAATGCCAAATGAAAGTAGAACGGATAAATGCATTGCAATATATTCATACAGTGAAATAATACTCTACAACAATGAAAATGAATGGGCTACAGCTCCACAGAACAAAACACATGTAACTCAAGAACCCAGTGGCAAATGAAAAGTGCCAGCTGTAGATTGCATACAGTCTTATTTCATTTAGATAACATTGAAACATGCAAATAGAACTATGTATCCTTGAGAGGGGGTGTGGCGTAGAGGCTAAGAGCACACAATCTGCAGTCGGGCTGCCTGAATTGGAATTCTGGTTACCACACTTATTAACAATATGATTGGACAGTTGTTTAACTCTATATACCTCAGTTTCCGCATCTGTAAAATGAGGATACTACTTCTGAGGATTGTTTTAGGGTTAAGTGAGTACACAGCATTTATAAGTGCCTAGCACATAGAAATCATTCCAAATAAGTTTTGTGCTGCTATCATTATTAAAAATATAAATATTTAATGAAATATTAATAAAAAACAAGGGAACGATAAGTAAACTTTTCAGGCTTATTGGAGAGCCCAAGGGATGATTTAAGGAAGATATGCAGGTGGACTTCAGAAGTTGTGGTAGTACCCTTTGTTATTAACATTGGCAGTGAATACTCAGATATTTGTTGTATTATTATCCTTTATAATTTACAAATATAAATATTTTGTTATATTCTATATACGTTCTCTCTTTTCAATAAAAATATTTTAAAGCCTTGCAAAATAGAAACAACAGAGATATACAGATCTTTACACAGTCAAGTTGCTGCTGTCCACTCAAGTTGTCACCCTAGAAAATACACACTACATCTTTCTCAATAACAAATGGTATTTTACCGAGATTCCAGCACCTCGTTCAAAGCATTGGAGTTCCTTTCTTGAAAATGCCATCTGAACCTGTAGCCATTCTTTTAAACATTCCGAATGTTGACCGTTCTCATCCTTTGAGGATAGATTTCATTTCATTCAGGCAGCAGCAGGTTATGTGAAACCAAGTTTGATGGATGAGATGGGTGATTTAGCTGCATGATGAATAATTGAGACGATGATGTGGTTCATAGAACACTTTCTCAAGTAATTCCGAAGAATAATAGACTTTCAGGGTTAGCAAAGTAATCAAATCCAACCTTCCTCACAACTTAGGAATTAGAACCCTAACAAATCGTCGGCCAGCTTCAGCTTGGAATTTCTAAGTAACACGGATCTAGACAAAGGCCTAGAGCATAAATAGTGACAAGCTCTAATACTTACCCATTAATCTAATTGCCACAGTTTCTGACTTTATAATCTGTATATTTGTTAATATTGCACAATTGCTCCTGTGTGTGTATGTGTGTGTGTGTGTGTGTGTGTATATATATATATATAAATTTGATTTCTATCACCATTGTGTATTTGCTCTCTTTTCCAGAGGAGAAACAGCACAAGTTGGAAAGAAGCATTCATATATGATTCACCTGTCACTGATGAAAGTAGCAACCAGAACATGACTAGCTGCAGAATCCTTGCTCAAAGAGATACCTGCCTCCAGACTGGAATTAATTAATAATATTCATGGGGGGTGGATTGGGGTGGGATTTAACCCACTGTGACTTGGCCTAATTTTAGCCTATCTTCATGTTTCTACCTTGACCACAGGGAAATCATGAAAAATTATCAGATTCATTGCTGAAATCTAGGCACAAGCTGTATTCAGAATTTTACGAATCTATCATTATAGTAACCCCATCCAATAAATGAAATGAGGCAAATTACACATATTTTAGAAAATTCATGCATGTTCATTGTGACCACTATTTCCTTTTCTGAATCTTCATAAAACATCTGTTAAAGTACACTTAGGGGAATTTTTTGGAGGCTGCCATTAAACTTATTAAACTATAAGTTCACTTGCCAAATTTTGAATGGGAATATTTTCTTATGACTAACCTTCCAGAAATTCTCCCATTTTCAATATTTCTCAGGTATTATTGGTTCATGGTCCTATGATTAAATTTATAAGATCTCTCATTTTCTGTGGTATAATTTATTTGGATGTGGAAACCTTCACTCTTCAAAGAAAGTAAGCGTTTTAAAAATAGGTTCTTTCTGATCTCGGATTCTTTTTTATTATCAATATTTATTCCTCTCTTCCAGCTTTAAGATAATTGTCCTTAATAGAGTTACCTAAACTAATATTGGGCAAAAATATGGATGTAAAATTTTATAGATGTAAAATTTTAACATTATTTTACTTTAGTATTCTTCCAAGGACACAAAAATGTTAAAAACGTGTAACACATACCTGTTTTTAAATACATTTTTAAAACAATGTAGTCTCCTCTAAGTCAATTTTCTTCTTAAAAAATGTGAGTGCTCATAATTGCTGCTTTTTGATTTTTTTTTCTTTTTCTTTACACCTACTTTTAGATGTTTACCCTGAATATAGGACAACATATTCAGCAGAGAAAGAAAAATAGGGAAGAGGAAAGAGCAAGAGCAGCGGGGAAGAGAGAGGCGAGAAAGGCATGAGTTGCCCAAATCCCATGGTAGATCTTGGTTCATCAGGCTGGACATGCAAAATAGGAGGCAGGCAGCATCCCAAGCCTACCCCACAAGCTGGTCCTGAACAAAATCCTTCCTCATTACCACTCATTTCAATCCACCCTAACCATAGCAATAACGCATCTTATTGGAAAAAAAGTCATCTATAAAATTACTCCCTGCTTAGACAGAAAGCAACTCTCTGTTCTCTGCCACATGAAATCCATCATCCTCCACCCAGATGCCAGGTTTCCCCATCCACCACCTCCCTGAGGTCGTTCATGCACATGTCTCCTTCATGAATCCACAAATGCGGTCTTTCCATCAGCGAAAGCAGATTGCTCGTTTCGTGCTTTCACAAGTAGGAATCCTTCCACCTGAAATGGCTTTGCCCTACTTTCTACCTGTTGATATTTTTATCCTCCACTCCTCCTTTCTTATCAGAAAACAAAAATAAAAATAACCACCATAAAAATGACTACAATTGAGCCTTCTCTATGGTTTCCCATAATATAATCACCCCTCTCTGTTTACTGCTCTCTTCCACATCTTGCTTCTTTGTGAAGGGCATGAAAAGGGAAGCCTAGATCAGTAGTTTGTTTTTTGAGACTCTGATTTATATGGTGTGGGTAGGATCCAGGCCTTGATATTTGGAAAATCTCCCTGGGGGATTCTAATATACAGGCACTGTGAGATCAACACCTCTCAGTCCACTGTACAGAGTCACCGGCCAAGCTTGACAAACATTCTCTTAATTAGGAACTATCTGCAGACCTACCATATTAGAAGCTCTGAAGCCTAGGCACATGGATCACAGAATGGTTCCTGCCAAACCTGGATTGAGAAACGTTGGCCAAGACAGTGCGTCAGTCTGATGGTGGAGCAGGGTGGAAGATTATAAGACCCCTGCCCTTTTCCCTCCCATTCTGAAAGTCCCTTAAAGTCCAGGAACACTGTTCCTTTTAACACCATCCAAAACACCATCTGGGTATTAAATGGTGTCCTGTAGAGTCATTATTAAAGTCCCAGCTTCATTTAGAATGTTCCGTGACACATGCCCAACAGAATAAGCAAGTGTGGGCACATGCAGTAGTACACTGTTGTGTGCAAAGAAGGACAAGTGTGCAAAGCAACAAGGAAAAACAGGTGTCACTCAGAAATACTCCGTGCTCCCTGAAGACTAACCATACGACTGATAGAACTGCAAACTTACTATGTTAGTGGTATTGTTAGTCTTCCTGGGGCACAGAAAAGGAGGTGAGTTCTGCGTAGAAGAGGAACGTAGGGACAGCTTCACAGAGGAGGTGGCACTTGAGCTCAGCCTGAGAAGAATTTTACCAGATGAAGAATTAGGTTCAAAGCTTGCTGTGAAGAGTGGAAAGCACAGCAAAGTCCCAGGGCTGTGACAGTGAATGTCTTGTGCTGGATACAAAAAGTCACCCATTGTGACTAAAATGTAGGGAGTATGAAGGGAAGAAACAGAGCATGAAGCTGATTGCTGAGAACAAGAGTTTGAAGCTTTGAACGACCTACTAAGGAAGTTACAGACAAAGGGAATCAACAAAATTTTTGTATGAGATCCCATTAACACTCTGGTCTCTGCAAAATATTTCTTATGCACGACTTTAATAGAATCACAATAGAACAATCAATGTTATAGTTCTCTGGGAATCATGGAACGTTCTTACAACTGTCTTATTCTAATTTGTAACATCTCCAGACAATCTGAACATTCATGAAAAGGTTCATTATCAGAATAAAAGTTGCAAGAAAGCCTTTAAATGACTGTAAAAATTTCCTATGAAAAGCTCGCAGACTTCAAGCTCATGATCAATCTCCACAGGCATCCCCAACTGCTATCGGATGCAGTTGCTATAACAACCTGCCACTCACTTCTCCTTTACACCAGTAACCAGAAGACAGCTGGATCCAGAATAGGCTAACTCAAACAAAAAGCAAGAGACACCAGTGGAGGAAAACTCAGCAGGGAGGTAATTAAAAATGAAATCACTATTCTCGTAATGATCTTTAAAAGCAAATAATAATGTAGACTCTTGAACACATGCAGGGTGTGTTGAAAGACTGAAAGATACACCAAGAGAGAACACTTCATCACTGACCAAGAAAGATTCTCTCCTCAAGTCCGCAATTTCGTCTCCACCCCACCTTCTCCGCAAAAGACCCTCTGTCCGAATTCCTCAAGATCAAGGTGGGTACCTCCTTAACCTCTCTCTCCTCGTATTTAAACAATTCTCAGTACCATCACTGACCTATTCTTTTCCTGTCCCGAGAAAAAACCACCACCAACTCTATTGTCCCGGCCTAAGCAAATTTTCCCTCCAATATGGTTTTACTCCTTTCCTACCTGCCTTTTTAGAACTTGGTATCTACATCCTTTTGCTCGCTACTAACTTTGCTTCTTCCTTCTAGACTGGCTTTTATCTTTTCACCTGTTATTTGACCTATTCTACTGAACTATAAAGTCAGTTCACTTTTCTGACCCTTCCTATTGGATTATAGAATACCTGGGGACAGGGATTGTGTCATATTTTGGGCCACAAAGTGATCAGCATATAGTAGGTGGTCACTAATACTTGTTAATGTGAGTGAAACTTCATGAAGACGTTTTGCCCCATACACAGGAAAATGCCAAAAGGGCGACTTTCTTCAGTGTGGTGGTTCAGAACTTGTGGGACGTAGGAGGCTCTATTATTTCATCATGAACAGAAATAGCTCGGATATGCCTTTTTTTGGCTCTGAAGAAGGAAAAGGAAAAACTGTATTTTTTTTTTATGTGACTTAGAAGAAACTAGAACTCAATTTAAAATGAGTAGTTGGCATTTTGGCCAAAGGGAACAGTTCTCGGGAAAATGAAAAATGAAATAAAATCGAAAAATAGACAAGCACATTTTAGGTGACATCAGCATTTTATAAGATGCTATGGAGCTTCTTGCAAGGCTTAAAGATATTTCTGTTTGTTCATTTACTACTGAGTGCAGATACCACTCAGAAACACACTCGATAGAAATATTTTTGATTTCTGATTTTGATGTTTTATTTAGCTTTTTGGAAATATTAAGTTACATTGCATAAAAATTAATAAAAAAGGAATATTATGTGGCGGGGGGAGTGAGGCATGGAGCAGAAAAATATGAAGTCCTAACAAGGACATATGATGAACCAGGGGTTCATGCTTCACCTTCTCATGAAGCTTCCTCACGTAAGGCCCACGGTACAATGGCTATTCCTGGCTGAAAAACATCTCAGCACATAGTTACCACGCCATTTCCGCAAACACTGCCTCTGATCCATTTAAACTTCCCCTTAGAATCCACCCAGTGGAAGGCGATGTCATGAGCCCTGTTCTCTTCTACCAGGACAAGAGGAGTGCCCCTTGGAGGCTGCTTTCTCAGAACGGGCTTAGAGGATCGCCCCACCTAAGATGAGGAGCGATGACTCACCCAAATGGCGCTGCCCACTCACAGCATCTCAAGAGAATTTAAACAACAACTGGCCAGACTGGCTGGCTGGATGGCTTCTAGCCTCCTGAGGATAACAGTGATAAGCAATGGAGCATCTCCGTTCTCTCAGACGGTATATGAGGAGTTTTTTTAAAAAGCAAACCCCAGGCAGTGCTATTATTATTGTTATTGAACCAGCCTTCACGGATGAGGAAGATGAAGCTCAAGAAGGTTATGTAACTTGTCCTAAATTGCAAGTTAATATAGGATTGATTGGGGATTTGAACACAAAGGGTAGCCCCTTAGAGAACAGATGTCCCCCACCCCCACCATGAGTGGTGATGTGTGTTAGCAGGGGAGGCAAGAAAGGAACCACACCAGGGAGGAAGAGGCACTAGAACCAACAAGGGAGGAGCAACGCCAAAGGCTTCCCGCTGACTCGGGTCCACTCAAGGCCTTTCTCCGCAGGACACGTGGACTCCAGCCAACATAGCTCCAAACTCAGCGTCACTGCCTCAAAAGAACATGAGACTCGCTGCGGGTGGCAATTCCCTGGCACGTATGGAGGAGAAGTCCTCTGAAACTCCAGGAGTCCAGGGAAGCACTGTGGAAAACATAGGAAAAGTCACAGTTCTGGCAGACTGGCGATGCTTGGGGCAAGAACAACAGTCTTCAGGACTATACTGGTGGTTCTCCCAGGCCTGAGCAACACAGGAGAAGACAGCCCCCTATCTGAGGCCCAAGTGACGCCTAGAGAGAGAGACTGGATCATGCTATATGCCTGGGGTCCCCAACCGATGGTGGGTTGTTTGATTATTTCATTATATATTACAATGTGATAATAATAGAAATAAAGCCCACAATAAATGTGAGGAGCTTGAATCATCCAGAAACCATCCCCCATTCACCAGTCTGTGGAAAAATTGTCTTCCATGAAAATGGTTCCTGGTGCCAAAAAAGTCTGAGACCACTGCTATATACGATTAAAGGCCATCTGACATTAACAAAAATCTTCCTGTTGGAGGAACTTGCGGCCAATGTGATCGCTATGAAAAAGGATCAGATTTTTCAACAGGATGGATTTCTCTGTAACATCTATAAGGGGCAAGTCTTTTACTTCATCTATACTTTGGTCAGCAGAAGATTCTAGGTCTCTGTGTCTTAGAGAACTAGGTTTTCTGTATCCATTGATTATCTCATACTCACCTTTAATAGATGGCTCTGACATTTAAACAGGGTATAAAACCGGAATCCACTTCGAATGCATCCTAAAATGTACCTAACTATTTAGGTGCAGTCTACCTAGGTCAGTCTACCTGGGAGGCTGCAGTCAAACATTCTGTGTCTACAGGTGGATGCAGCCAGAATCCCTTGATGGAATTACAGCCACGCTGGGTAACACAGGTAGCGAGTGTTTTTCCCCTCGAGTACCCTCCACAGCATGAATCTGCACAGCAGCCACGAGTTAGTTACTACTGTCTCAACATTTTTAAGACTATCTCTTAAAACCAGACGATTTTCTCAGTGAGCCTTGCTGCATTTGGTCAATAGGTCAAAGCATTTAAGAGCAGTATGTCTCCATTTTCCCCTGGAACACGAATCTATCATGTTCTAAGCAGAATTTGCCAGAGTTTTCCAGTGGAGCCCCACTCCTCCGTAGGCCCCCAAGCCAAATGGTATTGAAAAAAGGATCAGCAAATGAGGCACTTGGCAGGACTCATCTGAGGCTAGCGGGAAGGCAGCATCACTCCTCAGCACCATAGTTCTCAAATGTTACTGCTATCAGAATCACCCAGGAGCTCATTAATCACAAAGATATGTACATATTATACTTTCAGTAGTTTGAGTTACTGGTTTACTACAGATAGGAAGGGAGTGAGAATAAAAAAGTATTCTCTAACTGGAATGCCTTTACTTTTTCATTCCGTTTACTCAAGACTTATTTTTAAGGTTTTCTGACGTCCATATGATGCCAATAGCAAATTTCATTACTGTAACCATAAAATAATTCCAATTCCAAGTTCACCCAGAATCCAAGCAAGTTTTGAAAAAAGAGTCAGCCTGGCCCTGAAGCATTTCTGTGGCTGCACAGATAGTGAGCATTGGTGAAGCCTGCCCCTTCTCCCAAGAGCATGAGTGCTCTCTTTTGAGAGGATAAGAATCTGAGGAAGTCCAGAATGGCAGACTCGATCTAATATTCTGGTCCCTGTCTCGCTTTATTCTTCTTGCTTATACTGTGTATTCGCTTTGCAGCGGATTCTCCCATGCCCTGGTGAACAGAGCAAATCCACAAAGTCACACTCGCAGCTAGAACACCTGCCTGCAGGACACCGAGCCCCCACACTTTGCAAGCAACTAATATTATCTCAGAACAGTAAGTGACTCAAAAATTCATCATTTTTAAGATTTTTCACACTTGAAAGGACCTTGAGTCCTTTGAGTAATTTGCAAAGTAGAATTTTGGGTAAAAATTATTGAATATTTAACTCTGTGAAAGTATTTCTAAATCCAGCTCTTTTTCTATTCTCCTAAATCTTAATTCTGTATGTGTACATTTATCCCTAAGGGCAATTAATTATATTTACATGTTATTATAAACATTTTGTATTTAAAATTATTATTACAATTAGTTTATCCTATGTTTAGTAGGACTCATACATCTTGTCCCTCCCACACACACTATTTCAAATTCCACATTTACAGCCTTCATGTTTAATTTTGCCCTGGGATTTATTATTATGGTTTAAATTTTTATTGTTTCAGAGGTGTTTAAATGGAAAGGTGGTCATAAATTAGTATCATGTCTGCTTTATTCCTATTTGCATAATCACGTAACTGTTACTGCATTATCAAGTTTCAATGACTTATTTTTTAAAGTATTATTATTTTAATAGTTATTAATAAATGCCAATTAAAAAAATAAGACAGTACAAAAAAGTTTCCTTACTACGACAGTCGTCCTATCCTCCATCCGAGAGGCAGCCTTGTTATAAGATTTTATGTATTCTTCCAGAACTGTTACCCATCCACAAGTATAAATATGTGTACATACAATTAGATTTATATAACACAAACCACAGCATACTTTTTTTGCTTAACAATATATCTTAGCAATCATCATCAGTTCATAAAGACTCACACCCTGCTTTTTAACTGCTATATTATATTCCATTGTTTGGACATGCTTGTAGTTCAGTAATTAATTTAACAGTTGCACAAATTCAGGGAGCCCTCCATATTGTGTTCTATTTGAAAGGCAGTCACAGCGTCTGTGCAATGCCCTGAACTGTATTGTTTCTAATCCTGCTACAAATAATCCCACAATGGTTATCCTTGTAAATAAGGCTTTGTGTGTGTGCTGGTGGTAATGAATCTATTTGTAGAATAAAATCCTAGATGAGAATTTGATTGAATAATTTATCCTTCTAAATGATATCATCTTCTACTTGCCTTCCTAAGGCAGGGACCTGGGAGTCAGCCCCAACATCTACACACCTCCCTCATCCTCACCTTCAGTCACCGAGTCCTGTTGATTCTACCTCAAATCAATACTACCTCTCCACTGTCTGCACCACCTCCCTATACCAGGCCACCATTACCCCTTTCTTGGACTATCGCAGGACCTTCTTGACTGGTCTTCCTGCCTTCCACCTGCTTGCTTTCCAGCCCGTCCTCTACAGGGTCACCAGTGTGACTGTTCTGCTCAAAAATGTAAATCTGTGCACCTAACATTCCTGCTTAGAACCACTTAATGTTCCCTTTGCCTAAACTAAGTCCAAACTCCTTGGCACAGCCTACCAAACCTCCACAATCTGGCCATTGCTTAATAACCAGGTTCATTTCTGACCTTCTTGCATGCCCACTCTATGCTCCGGCCACTCTAAACCTGCCCTGTCCTTGATATAACTGGGTATGATCTGGCTGTTGGCACATTTGGTTCCATTTGCCCAGAACACTAACTCCTGCCTAGTCCCAGCCCTCCATGGAGCTATAATAGCTACTCCTCCATCCTCATTCCTAGCGAAGATGGATGACATAGTGAATGGCTGAGAGCACAGATTTTAGAACCAGACTACCTGGGTCTGCCTCTTCCATTTACTAGCTGTATATACCAAGATAAGTCAATCTACTTCTCTGTGCCTTATTTTCCCCATGTGTAAAATGGGACTAATGACAGTATCAATCCCATAGATTTGTTGTGAGGATAAAATTGGTCAGAGTATATAGGCAGTAGATGGCTCATACCAAGTGTTCAGCGCATGTAGGTATGATTACTATTATGTACTGTCTTCAGGTTGGCCTTCATGGAACCTTAGACAAGGTTAGGTTCCTTTGCACATGAAGATATACTGTTGATTAACTAACCAATGTGACTCTATCCATTCATTTAATCATTTGTTCATTTACTCAACACCTATTTACATGTGCAAATTCTGCTCCAGGTGCCATGCTAGCTAGACACTTGCAAGGAGTGGGCAGACTCATTGCTGTTCCCAAGGCTGCCACAATAAGAAGTCGTGCAAATCAAAAGCCAATTCCCTTGGTTATTGATTTTGCTGTTCAGTCGGATAATATTTATGGAGTTAATAGTCATCTCTCATGTGCTGGCAGACTTTTGGATGCTAGGTACAGAACAGAAAAGCCCAACAATGCCCCTGCTTAAGAGAGCTTACTGCCCAGTGGAGGAGTCAAACAAAAACCAAATACACTTTCAGTACAGAGTTGAACCATGACAACAGTGATGAAGAACAAGAGCAAGAGTGGAGTAAGGGATGCTATTTTTGATAATGTGTCACGACATCCTCTCAGAAGAGGTGACATCTAAGCAGACATCTGAGTGAAGTGAGAGGGAGAGCCAACTGACTACTTGGCAGAAGAGAGTTTCAGATGAAGGTAACTTGGAGCACAAAGTCCCTCCGATTTTAACTGGTTCAGTAAGGGCCAGGAAGAGGATGAGGTTGGACCTCAGTGAGTGAGGGAGAGAGTGATAGGAGACGAGGCTGGAGAAGCATCTGGGGCCAGAACATGCAGGACAGTATAGGACATGGTAGGGACTCTCGATTTTCTAAGTGCAAAAAGAAACCGTGGGAAGTTTTTGAGTTTATGAATAGATTTATGTTTTTCAAGGGTCACATTAGCTGGTGTGCAGAAAATATATCTGAATACGTGTGGAAAGGGTGGAATATAATCAGAGAAATCATGTACTAAGCTATTGCAATAGTCCAGAAAGTGGTGACTTGGATATGAGTGATAACTGTGCTGGTGGCAAGAAGTGGTGAGATTCAAGATACATCTTGAAAGCAGAGCCACTTGCTAATGGACTGATTATTAGTAATGGACTAATGATGGATTATTAGTAAAAAAGAAAAACCAAGGATGACTCAAGGTTTCAGGACAAATGTTGGTACATTTCCTGACATGGGGACACAGAGGGAGGACCAAGTGTTGGGGATCCAGCATTTGGTTTTGGACAAATTAAGTTTAATATGCCTATAAGACAGCTAAGTAAAGATGTCAAGTAGGAGGCGTGAAGTTCAGGGAACAGGTAAGGACTAGAGACAGACACTTTGGAGTCCTCAACGTGCAGATGGTGTTAAAGTTATCGGACCAGATGAGATCCCAGTGGGGAGTAGTGGGAATTGAGAGGAAAAGAAGCACCATACTCACACTGCACCCTGGGGCGCTCCCACAATTAGCAGTTGAGAGGGAAAGATTGTTCCAGCAAAAAAACTAAAAAGGAGCAGCCCGTGATGGAGGAAAGTCAGAGTGGAAAAGGGCAAAGCTATTTATAGAGGTAAGAAGGGGATGGTGGGGCGAGAAGGTATGAAAAGGATTCTTGAAGGAGGTATTCTGTGGATATTGTCCTGCTTCCTACTCTTTGATGCCACTGCCTCCCTAAGCCTGAGCTGTCTCTTTCATGCCTACCTACTCCAGATGTTTCTTTCCTTCCTCCATTTGGAGTGTCAAGGATACTCAACCTCGAGGACAAGTGGCAAACCAGAGGAATTGCTGGCCTTCCTGTGTTTGCAGTTTAAGAAGTACACAGTTCAAGCCATGTGAATACATTCTTCTGAGCAGAGGTACACCTGGGTCCACCTTGACAAATGGTCAAAATAACCGAATTTTCCATAGTCCAATCAATCCTCCCCCAATTCATTAAATTTTCATGCCTCTGACATTCTTTGGTTTTCCTTATTACATCACTGTGTCCCTGAGGTGACCTGGAGGAATCACAAGATGGCATTAAAGCCTTGGAGCTTGCTGGGAAACTTCGCAACTTGAAAAAGAGAATCTAATGAAGTCATTTCTATTTCAAATAACTTTAAAAATGGTTATGTACATTTTTTTAAAAAACAACTTTTGTGATATTTTTCTCCTTATGAAACATAAATAGATTTAATTAACCTCAGAAAACTAAAAGTGGTGATAAACTCATCTGATTTTACTTTCTCTTCCTATACCTTTGCTTCCTGACCTCTGACAATAGTCTATATTTCCCTTTCAGGCACAGATGTCCATGTAAATCAAACTCAAAAAGTGAACAAAATGGAAAATTTTAAATTTCTTTTTGAGCTTAACTCTTGTTTTCTCTTTAAGTCTACTGAATGATTTTTATGAGACCCAACCTGATTTCTTTCCTTTTCTTTTTGGATATTATCAGATACATCAGCTCTTACTGTCATATAGCATATTACCTAAAATTAATTATTAAGTAGAATACTCAAACCCCACCCAATGTCAGCTTTTTAACTTGCCTTATCTGTGGAGATTCCTTTGAGCCCCAACTCATATCTTCCCCTACCCACTCTGTATCTCACTTTGAAGATCCTTCATACCTACCAAGGGTCCCTAACTGCACTTTTGGTCCTTCCCCCATCTCAGTTTACAGTGCTCCCATCACCTCAGTTGCCAGAAGTCCTCCTTAAGGACTTCATCACTCTAATCTCTGCAATCAGGCATCACTGAATCCAGTCAATTCTATCTCTACTGTATGTCTGGACGCTCTCCATTCACTGTATCTCCTCTGCCCCCCAGGCCAATCCAAGCCATATCCACCTGGATTACTGCAAATGCCTCCTAATTGGTCTCTCCTCTTCTACATCTTCCCCCTCCAGTCCAAGTCCAGTCTCAAAATATTTCTCTCATGGTCACCATTCTTAGATATTAAATCAGGTAAGATAATTCGCCAGTTACCAAAAAACAACCTTGTCAGTCTGAAATTATTAATCAGAATGCAGTGGAACTGAATCATGATGTTAGTTGCTAAAAAGATCCCAGAGTTCCAAAATTTGAGCAAAACGGAGATGCTAATTTAATAAATCACATATTCTGTGTTCATGACCTTTCCTCTTCAGGAACTATGAGTTCTTCTATGGATGGATCAGATTCTCATGAGGCAAAATCGTCAACACTTACTTCATGAAGAAGTCAGCTACGAATAAGGTAAAAATTCCTAAAACATTGTCCCTTTAAAAAGAATCTTTTAGGGTTTAAGAATTCTTAGCTGTATTACTATTGATCTCTGCTATTTATCATAGAGATTTATGAAAGATGTTTATGATATATCACTTTCTCTGTTTTATTTTCCTCCAAAGACTCTTATCTGAAGCATACTGATAAAACTTTATGATTATCCTGGGAATAGAGTGAAAGTCTATTCCTCATTCCTAAATGACCTTACTAGTTTGTTATTGCAGGTCTGATGTAAACTCTGATAAAATAGTTCTTATATGTATCTTTTTATTTGTCAGAACATCTATTTATGCATATTGTATATTAAGGGTGCCGTTGTTTTCAAGATCTGTAAAAGAAAACAAAATGTTTTCTCGTGAAGAAAAGATTTTTAGCTCCCAAAGCCACTTCCTAATGCCATTTCTATGGAAACAGAACTTTTTTCCTTAACTGAGATCACATTAATAATCAGGTGTCTAAAGTCACACCAAAGGGAGAAAAGAGGACAGAAATTACCAGCCAACCTTTCCTACATCAATGGGGAACATGAGGACTGTGACCCCCTCTAGGAGAAGAGCAGACATTGAACAAGTAAATATTTCATCTTCTTTTCATTTCTAAATACATCGTACAGCAACAAAAAAAAAGTTGTCATCAAAAAGAGAAGTCTTTGAGTAAAACCACTCAATCAGGTAACAACTACAGAGCCCCAGTTTAATCCTCCTGCTCTTCGGCAAAGCCTCTCCTACCCACCATTTTACCACCCATGGTCAAGCATAGAGAATGTTCTGATCAAACACAAAAGAGAGGAGTATCTGGAGAAAGACATATTTTCCTCTCTCCTCTCTGTAGGGCTCTATTACATAATACGAAATTAGCAGATGAAAGAAACAGGGGAAGAAATCAGATAACTAAAGTTAGAATGTTTACAAATTTGTGAACTTTTCAAACTGTACTTGAACATTCAAATGACTAAATTTTTTAAAAAATTTTTCTCCCAGATGCTCATTGTCACATCAACAGCCTTGGCCCCAGGAGTCAAATTATTTTCAAACCCATGAGGAAAACTCCACGTAATTTTTCATAGTGGACATGTAAAACAGAATATTTTGTTTGTGGTCAGAGTTAAGAAACTAGGAAACTATCTTTCTATGACTAAACCCTTCTCTACCAACCTCTTTCAAGATCTGTAAGACAAGTAATTCACCAGAGCAGAATAAAAAACAAAGAAAGTGGAACTGGCTTGGAGACTGTCATCATAGGACTATCTAAAATGGTGTAAACAAAATTAAGTAAATGACAAAGTTACAAAAAATGTTGAATTCACTATAACTTGCCTAGTGAAAAATGGCAAAAGTTATTCTTGAACGCAGTTTTCTGACATGCTATTACTTTGGTGTTTTCTTTAAAATGGTAATTTTGGAGGAAACTTTAAAGGAAAATTGCAGCAAGTCATAATGTGGTCCAAAACAGTGGTAACATCAAAATTTGTCCTCACCTGGGGAAAGCCACTGGCTCAGAGTCCTCATTGTTGAAGGCACAATAGTCTCAATCAGCCCTTAACCCCACAGGCTCAGAAACCAGACTTTGTTAGCACCTTAAAGAATCCTTTCCCAGAGTGGAGGTGGGGGATAAATCCAGAGTGACAGTTTATTAACTTCTATTGAGAAATAATCTACACAGGGACTTATATTCTCAGTCTGTACCAGAAGCATTCTCTTCCTACTTGGGAGGCCAAATAAAAAGAGTAGGTGTGGAAAGAGATGGAGAGTTGGATGCCGTAAACATAAGAGTTCACATCAGGCTCACACAACCTGCCCTCCCCAACACAACGAGTCTGTCTGGTCTCTGCCAGTGGAACCCAGCTATTCAAAGGCCTCCACTGGCCAAGGTTCTCTCTCTTCTAACCAGTGCTCAGATAGATGCCTCCAGCTTTGCCCTGGGGTTTCTCCATGTTCCCAGGGCTAATTAACCTCATTGCTCATCAACACATTCGTTCATCAGACATATTAATATTTTTAACCACGTGAAAGTTGAACCTGGCTGGCAGGGGGGCCATTTGACAACTTTAAGGTGACTTTATACATTTCTCTATTATGATTGATTTTGAATTCTAATTTCTGGAAGAATAATCTCTTTCCTGAGATTATCAGGATCTCAAATCCTTCAGTTTGATGTTCTTAAGGGTGAGGCCATCTGTCTGTAGCTCCCAAGAACTAACAATAATCTTGTTGTTCTGGTTAGTTCTCTTTGTCCAAATTAATTCTGACTCCAAGAAGGAAAAAAATTGAAACAAACAAAAAAATAAAATATATATATATATATATATTGCTAAGGAATTAGAATCGTTGAGAAAAAATAGAGTGAATCCTAGAGAGTTGTCAACTTTTTATTTTACTAAGTGAGGTATTTAAAAGAAAAAAATACCATCTACTAATACAAAGTAAAGATATTTTAACTCAAAAAACAAAAAGAAAAAAAGGAGAAAAGACAATCTCAGGATAAAGCAGTATCCTTTATAGACACTTAGTTTTCTCACTTTTCCTTGTACCATGAGCATCTCCTTTTACTTCAGAATGGCACAGGTTGGTGGCCCAGCACCTGGGAAATGTCCCAGACGGTTTCCACTGTCAGGTAATCTCATCCCAGACCTCAGCTCAGGATATTTCCTAGAAATAAGGGCATCCGCTTTGTGCTCAAAATTCTCCCAACAAAGAGATTCCAAGGATCTTCCTATATTTAAGAAATAAATGTGATAATCTATAAAAACTAATATAACTCTTTGATCTGGGGAGAAAGTAACAAAAACAATACACACTATTTCCAATAAAATGCCTCCTTCTTTGCTTCCGTTGCTTCCGAATTGAGCTTCTGGGAAGAATGGTCCTCACTTCACGCCTCAATCCACTATATAACCTGGCCTCTGCCCTCTCTTGCCACAGAACGACTCTCCACAGGGTCGTTGTCAACCTTCCAATTGCTGAATCCAATGGCTGTGTGTCAGTTCCCCTGGGATTAAGGTCTGTGCTAACTACTTCATTTTTCTTTAAATTTTCTTGGTCTTCAAGGCATGATTATCTCCTGGGCCTCTGATAACTTTTTCAGACACTCCTTTGTCTCTTTAATGGTTTCATGTTCACTTCTTAAATCCAGGATGGAAAAGAGGATTCAACTTGTCCATTGACAATGATCCAAGGCAGAGGTTTTACAAACACTGTGTAAAGGGAAGGGTGTTGCAACTGCTGACCAGTGTTTCCCATGAGCATGAAAGAAGCTACAGGGAAAATGCAGGCCAAAATTGTCTTACCATATATCTCATTATAAATACCGGTGTTCCCCAGAGCTTTATCCTCCCCACTTCTCATCCCTGGGTCACGTCATTCATGCCTAGACTTTCAACAACCTCCTACACCCTGACTCCCACATCTCTGTCTCTAGACCTGAAGTCTCCCTAAGTCAAACTACCTCTGGTCCTGGAAACCCCACAGGTGCCCTGGTCTCAGCATGTCCACAGCTGTCATCACCTTGCCCAGAACCTGCTGCTCCTCTGGAATTTCACGTTCTGGTAAACGGCACCACAGCTCACTTCTGACCAGGCCTCACTTGGCGATCATCCTCAGTCCCTTCTTTCTCTCACTCCTCATTCGAATCAGCCTTCAGTCCATGCCAATTGCACAACTGAGGTCCTTTCCTCCTTCCTGTCTCTACTATCTTGGTTCAGTTCTTAGCATTTTTCCCTGGATCTCTGTGATGACTTCTAACTGATCTCTAATCCATCCTTTGCAAATAGGATTTCCATTTCCCTGCTTCAAAATCCGTCGAGGCCTTCCCAACATTTTTTAAACATTTTTTTTACAACTTTATTGAGGTATAATTGACACACAGTAAACCACACATATTTAAACTGCACAGTTTGATGAGGTATAACATACGTGCACACATGTGAAACCATCCCCACAATCAAGATAATGAACACACCCATCAGCCCCCAATATTTCCATGTGTCCCTTTGCCATCCCTCCTATGCAACCTAAGGTCAGACTGCCTGGGTTAAAAATCCCCAGTCCAAAACTCCAGAGCTAATTTTGGGTGAGTCACTTAAGCTCTCTGTGTGTCAGCTTCCTCATTAAAGTAAAAAGCAGTTAATAATATTACCTGCCTCATACAAGAGTGGTGAGGATAAAATAGCTGAAGTTTCAGGATGCTCAGAGAAGCCTCCAATAGCTTCCCACTTCACTAGATTAAGGGGCAAAGCCCATAAGGTGGCTACAAGCAAACACACTATATGATCCTGCTACTCTGCCTCAGCTGCACCAGTCCCCTAACCACCCCTCGTACTTGCCAAGCAATTCCCTACCACAGGGCCTTTACACCTGCTCTTCGCCCTGTTCCATCCCTTCCCCAAACTTGCCTGGCTTGTCCCCTTGCTAATATGGTATCTCTGTTTAAAACACCAGGCCTTTCCTGAGCATCCTATGTGAAATATTTCCCCCTTCCCAGACCTCTTTGTTCACTCAGCTTCTTCTGTTTTCCAAAGGGCATATCACCCTCCAACTTACTATATGTTCACTTACATATTTATCATTTGTCTCCCTTCACTTAGAGATAAGCTTCACGGGAACTTCACCTATTTTGTTTAGTGCTATTTCCCTAGCATGTGGGCACATACTAGATTCTAAAAAGATTTGTTGAATTAACAGTGCTTGTCACATACTACAGAACCAACATATGGTGGCTTTTATCACTAATATGATGACCATCATCATCATCATGTGCTCTAGCACCACCATACATAGTAAACCTTCAACTCCGAAAGAAACCATGGAACAAACATTTCCTCCTCAAATCGGGCCCTCAGCTGCATTCTGACGGTAATGCCATTATCTTGACTTCCATGTCTCCTCCCATTCTTGCCCTTGCCTGATCTTGATTTCTGGAACTAGCTGCTCCCCATAATCTTTGATTTCTTGGCTTTCTAAATCGGGCCTCACCACTGAATAAATGTAACCACAGACCTTCTGTTTGGAGGTTGGCCCACTTGACCCTCGGGAATCTGCTGAAATTAACCCCAGAGTTTCTGGTCCCCAAAATAAAATCCCACATCATCTCTCTATCCTATATTTTGCCTGATCAGGACTTCCCTATGACTAACGGCTCATGTTCTAGTAGAACCTTGCAACTTCAAATGAATTTATGCATGTTTATGCGGCAATCTTTAATTCATATCGACACTTTTGTGTCTTAGTAAAAGTTTCCATCTTCCAATAACACTTTAAAATCTACTCACAGTTCTTGAGAAACCCTGCAATTCTGTCATCTGTAACTTGAATTTATTTGCCTATGTGGCAATTGCTATGCTAATACCATCTACACAAACACTAGCTGGTAGACCAAATTGTGATCTACTTTGACAATAGTACGTATAATCACTTTTTAATAGGTATTCGTAAATATACATTTTGTATGCCTTTCATACCATGGGACTTAAAGGTATTCAATGAAGGTGTATTAAACTGAGTTTGCCCATGTTGCAGAATGTGTGTGATAGAGCTCTAGTGCATCATCCTGGGTCATTTTAAACCCTGCCTGATCTGCAAGGCCTGAGTACTTTGCATACAACATATTTGCTATAGTAAAATATTCAAATTCAGAGTCTTCAAAATACAATATGCTATAATAATGTTCAACACTTTATATACTATCAATGCCTTTCATGATGAATGAAGACTGTGGGAGTCAGGAGTCAGCCCAAGCCATTGTAACGTTTGCTCCAAATTTCCCCATGTACCACACCTTTAGCTCTTCGGAAAGTTTCAGACATTGCTCCTACATATGGGTGGACACGAAAGGTTGCTTCAGTTCAGTATCCTTCCTCACTCCCCCAAACCCACCTTTTGTATTATTGTTCATTTATGACTTAATAGCTGTATGTCCAAGTGGCCTCCCCATTGGTGAACAGAGGATCTCTAGCACGCGTGCACACTCATACACACACAAAACCACCACTACCACTGCTCCTCAGATCTCACTCATCCTTTATAAAGAAGCCTCTTGTAGGGTGCAACCCCCTAATGTCTCAATCAGTCGTCAATCCGCAGCTGTCTAGATTGACTCCCGACATCCCACTGAAACTGCTCTTACCGAGGTCAGAAATGGTCTCTGCTTTGGCAAATCCAATATGCATTCCTTGGTCCTTATCTTAATTCATATCTCCACAACCTTTGGAAATTGTTTTTACAGTAAATACGTGTAACATAAAGTGTACCATACTTATCACTGTTGGGCGTACAGTTCTGAGGCGTTAACTACATTCACATTGTTTTGGCACCATCGCCACCATCTGTCTCAACTTCATCTTTCCCAGCTGAAATTCTGTGCCCATCAAATGATAGCCACCCACCTTCTGCTTCCCAGGCCCTGGCAACCACCATTCTACTTTCTGTCTCCAAATTTGATGACTTGAGGTACCTCAAATAAGTGGACTCACACAGTATCTGTCCTTTCCTGACTGGCTTATTTCAATTGGCATAATATCCTCAAGATCCATTCACGTTGCAGCCTGCATCAGAATTTCCTTACTTTTTAAGGCTGAATGATATCCCATTGTATGGATGTACCACATTTGGTTTATCCATTCATTCTTCAATAAACGCTTGGGTTGCTTCTACCTTTGGCTTGGGTGTACTACTTTTGGAAATTTTTTATCCTTCCTTCTTTTATTACTGAGTGTCAACTATATATCAAGTATTTTACCAAGTACCAAGGGTACATCAGTATGTGAAGCAAAGAAATCTGCTATCATGGAGCTCACATTCTGGTTGGGGAGACGAACAATGCACGATAATTAAGTAAACCATTAGCACCACAGAAGATGGTAAGTGCTATACATAAACCAAAGGGGACGTGAGGTATTAAGAGTGAAGGAAAAGTGTGGCAATTGTAATAGATTGGTCAAGAGAAACCTCACTGAAAGGGTGGCCTGTGACAATGATCTGAAGGAGGTAAGGCAGTCATCACTTGGATGGTTTCACATACCACCTGTAAAGTGATGATCACTCTCCAATCTCCATCTCCAGTACTAATGCTGCTGCTGCACATATCCACTTCAATAGACAACAGTTTCTGTCTAAAACAAAACACTTCAGTAACCCCCAAAAATCTACTCTTCCAACTGTATTCCTGATTTTCATTAATATACTGCCATCTATTCAGTCATGCAGATATAGTCGGCATCCTCTGAGAGAGCCCCCAGGAATTCTCCTCTCTTGGCATTTACGCCATCGTGTAATCCCCGTCCCTAAGTGTGAGCTGCACTTATGGACTTCCTCTAACACAGAGAATACAACAGAAGTGATGGGATGTCATTTCCAAGAACAAGTTTTAAAAAGACTGTAGTTTTCAACTTGTATGCTCTTTCTTGTATCTCTTGGATTGCTTCCATGGGGAAGAACCAGCTACCATCTTCTGAAGCAGCTCCATGGAGAGGCCTCTGTTACAATGGACCTGCACCCACCTTGAAAGCAGAATTCTTCAGACCCAGGTAAGTTTTGAGATGATGACAGCCCCAGGCAATAGCTGACTGAAACCTGACAAGAAACCTTCAACCAGACAACCCCCAACTCAGCCACTCCTGGATTCATGACCCGTAAATCTATAAGATAATAAATGTCATTTCCAGCCTCTAAGCTTTGGGGCAATTTCTAATGCAGCAGTAGATAACTAATTCACAAGGTGAGAACTTCCAGCCATTCTGTAGATGTTTAGAATTCCAGAGTTCCATACCTCAAGACCTTTGAAGTACTGTGCATAAAGTACATGATCAATAAATATTTGTCAGTTATTTTCCCTCCCTTACACATCACCAAAAAACAACAAAGCCTGTCAATTTGCCCTTCTATATAATTGAAAAATCTTCTGCATCCCTACTGTCATTACCCTGCATGGACCCTTTCTCATTTCACACTTGTCCCATGTTAATAACCCTTCACTGGTCTCCCTGCTCCCGCTGTAGGTACTGGCCCTGAAATCCATCTTTTATGTTGCAATTAGACTCATCTATATGAAAAACACATCTGCCCGTTTAAAACCTTTCAGGGGTGCCATGTTACCTAAAATAAATTCCAATTTCTTTGGCGTTATATTTTAGGGCTTATACCTATGTGTTCAAACTTATCCTCTCCTACTCCCTGTCTCATACTTTTTGCTTTAGTGATATTAATCTATGCTGCTTTTGTTTTACAAACTATCAGTTCGCCGCTTCCTTCTTTTGTTCATCCAATGTGCTCTTACTCGAAAACTCTTTCCACCTTCTCTACCTGGCTAAATTTTACTTTTCCTCCAAGACTCAGATCAGGAATCAGCCTTCGTATTTAGCCTACTAATCATTTTCTATACTTGTGAGGACCTGAAGATTCCAGCGTTCCCACTGTGCAGCTGATACTATATCTAAGGCATATGATGTGGCAAAGGGTTTTTTCCCTTTAACTGTTAATTTAAAATATATTAATTTTTCTTGGTGGTGCAAAGGGACCATCTTCAGTGTTGAAATGCTGATTGAGTAGCAAGCCATTTTCTTGGGATTGGGAAGTGCCCATGTGTAAAACTGGGCACCGTGAAGAAAGTGGACCAAATTGCATACAGAGTCCCAAGGAATTCTGGGAAGGAAGAAAGCAAAACCTCAACTCTTAGTTCTTCAAATGTAAAGTTAAGGACTCCAGTTAGGACAGTCCAGAGGGGGCCCTGCCAAGACCCAACAACAGAGAAGGGCCACAATTCCTGAGAAACAAAATTACTAGCAGCAGGAGTGAGGCCAATGGCCCACCTTGAACACCTGTGCTGGCAGCAGTCCACTGTGTTAGTGACACTGGATGCTTTTCTGGACTTTGCTACCCTGCATGGTGACTGTGCATCAGGGAATGATGGCTGAAAATGACAGAATGACCAGGGCCTGAGCACTGGACACAGAGACCCCCACACAGATCACACATGTTGTACATGGAGCCACTCAGCACTGGTGAGCACAGTGTTTGTTTAATCTGCCCACACAGCTCTCTCCTCTCTTTCCTTGCCTCAGCTCATAATAATTTCTCCTAAGACAAGCCAAAAGACAACTCAGAGAAGATATCATTAATTTGGCCCCAATCTCTTAATAAATGTCCAAGTAAATTTTACAGCCTGACCAATATGTATACTGGAAACATCAATAAACCATTTCCAATATTAAAATATATTTAGCATGCACTCTCCATCAAGCTAAGTTTTTGTATGAGGCAGCCTAATTAAGGCTAAGGTAAGTGTTTTGGACACAAATAAACCTGAATTTCAACCTCTTACTAGCTGCATGACAGTGGGCAAATTATTTAGTTCCTCGATGGCTTATTTTTGCAAAGGCAAACCAGGATTAATAGCAGTCCTTACCTTACCACATTGCTGTGAAGAATGCATGAGACAATGCATTAAAGTGCTTAGCAATCGATAAATTTAACTTCTAAAATGGTCAGCTGAAAAAGAAAACACTTAAAACCTTATTATACGAGAAGGTCGAGCAACAATCCCACAAACTGCATCCTGTCTGTCCTAAGGAAAACAAACATCTAGGAAAAACACTGGAAGCAAAAGGAACTTGAAATTGACCATATGGGATTTTCTGCGGGTTATAAAAATAGCATAATTTAATCATAAACCCCTAGCTTCCAAAAGGCCTGAGTGAGTATGCAGAGGAAATAGATTTTGTCAATCAAGACCTTGTTGCAGGCCCTCAACATTGGATATGGAACCATGATTAAATTAATCAGAGGTCACAGGGATCACGGGAAGAGATAAGTAGTCTATCCAGTTTTTTTCTAATATCTGCCCTCATATCATTAATGACTGCAGCTTGAAATAATAATCTGTATTTGTTATTTCTTATAAGCCAAATTGAATGAGAAGGTTGAGCAATCTTTGAACCAACTCCTAAAATTCAAGGATGGTCGGTTTCAAAAAACTGGATAAAATACTATTGAAGCTAAACATGATTGGATGGCATGAAACATGACACCATTTTAAAATTATAAATCCGAAATACTTAGTTCCCTGCACTGGGACTGTGTGTATTCACCAAATGGTGTTAGTTTTACTTGAAAATATTCAAATGTGCCTCATTTTAAGAAAGTAATACATATAAATTTTCAAAGCAGAGACATGAGATGATAACTATTTGCATTGGAAAAGATTCTTGATTTATAGGAAATACTCATGAAAGGATTTCTTCCACCAGCAAGTTTCCCTAGAATATAAAAAAACACCATTTGCAGAAACTGAATCTGCATTCTATCAATAATATAAAAGTATAGCTGTATATCAGGGGATTTAAGGAATTAACAAAATTGACAAAAATCTTAGAATCATAAAATAAAAACACAAGAAAAGACCCTGAAGATAATGGAGGTTAATTCCTTCATTTTACGAAACGGTTAAGATTAAGCAGGTGATGTATAGTTCATCCTGGGTAGACTTGGGACTAGAACTGAAAACCTCTGACTTAGGCCCCTAGGCACTTCCTATCACTCCAAATTGCATCTTCTATTTCTCTACATATTATTTGGATACTCTATTTTGATATGTCGATTTTTAAGAAGCTAAGAACCAAGGCCTCCTATAAATTACTGTCTTTATGTAAAAGAACACCAGATTGGAGTTAAACAAAATGTGGCAGAATAAAGACACCAAACTGAAGAAGAGTCCTGGCCACACGGAACCTAATTGCACACAACACCCTTGGCAATCTGAGGCTTCACTGCACTAGAGCTATGAAAAAATGGGACCATCAATTTATTCAACATTTGTTGTTTGTCTCTGTGCCCCAGACTCTGTGCAAAGCACAAGGATAACAAGGGAAAAGACAGAAACAGTCCTTTACAGTCTAGCAACGGTAGCAGCCAACACTTATTAAAGGCTTCCATGTTCTAGGCACAGAGCTAAGCAACGTACATGGATTATCTCATTTAATACATTCAATATACAGCCCTGTGAGATATCTCCTATGTTTAATACCATTTTACAGATGCAGAGTGAAACAAAGAGATTAAATAACTTAACCAGTGTCATATAGTTACGAAGCGACAAAAGTGGAATTTGAAAGCAGACCTCAAAGCCTGGACCCTCAGCTACTGTGCTATCCTGACTCCAGGCTAGTAGAGGAGACACATCTCAAATGCATACCTACAAATAATTTTTTACATTCCAGCTGTAATGAGGTATACAAAGGAGAACTTCAGGCCACCTGAAGAGCATTTACAAGAAGGATTTAGTCACTGTAAGTAAGATAAGGCTATTTTCACTACCAAAGATTTATTCACAATGGTATGGTGGTATTTACCTTTCAATATAAAATGTCATATTAATAAAATGCATTTGTAGCAATATGATAAAAAAAAAGATGTGTTTATAAGCTTTAAGCATTAACCACTGACTCCAATCTTACTTTGTCCATTCAAATTCTGGCTCCCAGAGGAAATTTCCTCTTATATTGTTGTGAGCTTGGAAAATAGTTCTTCAAACTACCCAGCCCTGTCTTATGTGAACACTTCTTTTTTTTAATACACAAAATGGTTTTTTTCCCCTTTTCTTTTCATATTCAATTCACTAGACACTCATTGTGAAGTTCACCAGACTTTCATTGTCTCTTTTCTTTGCTACAATTTTGAAGATATTCATCATCAGTCAAACCAGCACATGCAGGTGTGGTTTCATCCTGACGAGTCACACCCATAACCATAAAAAAGGAAACATAGATTCTCCCCTCATCCCTCAGGTCTGATTGATTTGCGTCAAATGGGGCAATTAGTAAACATATGGACACCCTCATCTACCTAACGGAATGCTTACTCCCACACTCAGAAATGTTTTCCATCCAAATCCGTTTTAAGTGAACTGACAAAACCATGTGGAGCCACTTCACAGAGTGAGCAGTTTGTGGATTGAAAACAGAGTGATCAGCAGCTGAAATCCAGCCCACGCACAAGCCCCGCACCCCACGTGGATCTGTACCCACCTAGAAGAAGGGCATCTCTTCCTTTGCACAGAGACACCTCATCTTGCCAATCATGTGCCCGAAGGGCTGTTCCCTCGTATGGCGCATTTTTAAAAATTCACATCAGGTATTCTAATGTCTAGCTGGGGCCCTAGAACTATTCCACCTTGTGAAATCACATCTCTATGGGTCTCATTTTCCCCATCTCTAAGACGAAAAAATGGACAAAATAAATTCTAAGCTTCCTCCCATGTTGAAAACTCTAAATACAAAACACCTAGGCTTCCCTGGCTTTCTCAGAGCTGCAGTGTGATCTGCCTAAGAGAAAAAAAGGCTGGACCCCAGGTAGGGACCCTCTGGGAACTCCAGCCCCAGTGTGCTCGCTCATTTCCCAAGGGGCTACCCTAGGTACTCGTCCCTTTCTCCAATGGGAAGACCAGAACCCACCTGCCCTACACACATGTAGTAAGAATGGCGCACAAGAGAGTAGCCACGGAAGAGTTTGACAAATGTAAAAAGTGCCATGCAGGGGTGGGGAACCTGTGGCCTTCTAGGTCCTTAAGTGTGGCCTTTTGACTGGATCCAAATTTTATAAAACAACTTCTTTGATTAAAAGGGGTGCAGCAAAGAAAGATGAAGCTTTTCTTGCCTCATTTGGTGCTTAAAAAAGAACAATCTTGAAATGAGAAGGCCGCAGGTTCCCTGCCCTGCGAGAAAGTCATTCTTGATCACACGCCTCCCGAGTCCCTGTTCCCTATTCGTCCTGTTTGTCAGTAGAGCACATGAGAGTGACCATCCGCTTTCCAGCCTATTGTTGCCACTTGCAGAACCAGACTGGCAGTCGAGAGAATGTTGAAACTGAGGCATCTCTCTGTTCAGTGGGAACCGTACTAGACTGAATCATTGCCCCAGTGATTCTGCCCCACCGTGCCTTTCAAGGCTGGAGAAGGAAAGGTGAAGCATCGCATTGCAACCAAGAAAGTCATCCAACCATGCACCCTGGAATAAAGTTAATCAACCCTGCACAATAATCCACAGCAAGTCGAATCTGGGTATCTCCTCTGCTTAGACTCCTACATCAGGATTTGAAAATTAGGGACTCTGACAAATTAAAGCACACATTCTGTTTATGTAGCCTGAAGAGGTACCCTGTAGAAATCTACATTCTTGGGAATAAGCTTAAACTATCTCAGTTTATTAATTCTGGATGAAAAACCAGCTTCCTTTATCTTCCGCTTTTGATTTTATTCACATCATTCTGAGCAAAAAGTAAGACTGAATCAATACTGCCTGATATGAATTCAAGATGTCCCATGTGAGGAATTTCCACCAGGAGGATGCCTGAGGCCAGGCTCATAAGAGACTCCCTGGGGCTCACGGCCTGAATGCCCTGTGTCTCCACCTCGGTGCCCACCAAAGTATTTCATCAGTGGCAGGTGTAGAGGGTACATCCATCAAGCTGTCTCCAGGGATTCACCACCATCACCCTCCCTTCCTCAAAACTAGAGAATCAGAGAATGTCTGCAAGAGATGGAGACTAGAAATTACCTAGACCAGCCCAATACTTCTAACCCCAAACCCCTCCCACACACACACACACACCAATTAGTATGATGCCTGGCTGCTCTGTATGTCCAAAAGTTGTATGAATATTTAACTAAGGAAACATCGCTGGAAAACATCTATGACTTGCTAGTGACATAATGCTCAGCCTCTGGCTATAATTTTAAATAATCATTCAGCATAAACTAAACCCATGTAGAATGAGGCTGTTCTCATGCAAAAGGTAACTGGACTATACAGCCATACCCTCTTTTAAGGTAGCTATAAGATTGGAAGTAGAATGGGCTTTAGAAGGGACTCTGGGTCCAAATCCTAATTCCACCACACTGAGTAACTGGGCAAGTGAGCTAACCTCTCTGAGCCCCAATTTCCTCACCTACAAAAGGGGTTAATAAATCTTCATTGTAAGTTATTTTGAGAACCAGGAAAATACATTTAAATAGGCCAATGAAGCACCTGGTGGCGGAATGGTGGGACATCACCATTGCTCCTTGCTGCAGGTGATTTTGCTCATCTTTCTTGCCCCCCTATCCAACCAGAAACACCAAAAGGAGAAAAACAACCTAGCAGGTGCTATGCACATGCAAGGTCTTGCTGAAAAGTCTTCTTGATTTTAATTAGTAAAAGATAACAAGTGCAAAAGTCAGGCACGCTCTTCTGTACGTAAACATCAGAGCCATTATTCATTCCAGCACACTTGTGTGGATGCCTCTTCACACAAACCTGACATTTGCAATACTTAGAGAAAATGCAAATGGACAAGTGAAGTGCTAAGGTTTGAAAAGCGGGTATATAAAAAACATTACACACACTTAAAGAAGAAAGTTAATCCCTCAACATTCCTTGTGGCTTATCCCAGCTTTTGATTGTTAATAGGTCATGTCCTTCTGTACATTGACTCCTTCCTGTTAGGATCACAGAGAGGTCATGGTTTCGGTGGAAAGATTTCATCGGAATGCATGATGTGATGTTCCAAGAGCATCTGTGTCTGAATGATAAGACTAAACAAACCATAGGTGCCCAATCTGCACAGAAACATGACCACTTATACCCAAATGTCCATTTGAATCCTGAGAATGACTGTCCCCCATGGGTTCAAAGGTTGAATCTAGTTAAGATAACTCTCTCAACCAATCTGGATGTTCACTCCAATTTCATGAATTTGCAACACTGGATGATTTGGAAAAGCACAGTCTATAGTTACTATGAATAAAATCTCTTGATTCTAGCAATGCTAAAAACCAACGGGGCTACTACCTAATTATAAAGCTCTGCATTTGTTAGCACTTTTACATCTACAAATACAATGTATAAACATAACCTTGATTCACTTAAAAGATTCCAGCCAAGAATTTATATTTGCCTTATGGATAGCCAGAGAAAAGGTATCAGTGCACAGTAAGTTCTTAGTGCCCAGCTAAGTCGCAGTCTCTCCAAGCCAATGGAAGAATCAAATATCTATTCTTTAATAATGATCGCCCACAAATAGTTCCAGGGTTGAGTTCAGATTTATAGTGTACCTCCTTCCAAAGAGGCAAAGAGACAAACTCATACTGTTCTCATAAGCCAAAGGCATTTCTCTGGCTCAGAGATTGTTCCCAAACTGATGACTGCCATCCCTCTTGCCACCCCCACCCCCTCAGCCACCTACTGCCATTCCAATTCTGTCAGCTCTGGCAGCGGTGGGTGAGCTGTTACATCCAAAAGGGAAAAAAAAAAGGAAGAAATAGAACTTTAAAATCCTTCCTAGGTAGGGCCCACCTGCAACAGGAGCAGGAGCAGAGAACCTCAGAGGTGTTCTGGGCAGAAAAGAGCCTTAATTAAAGCAGTGCCAGCGATCCAGCCCGAGACCCACTGCCACGGCCAGATGTGCACAGTAAAGTCCACAGGAGTCCCCCAGCACTTCCGCTCACCCCCACCGACACGCAGGACCTTAAAGTGCAGACCGGTGCGTGCCCACAAGTCATTTCCGAGGCAGAGACAGGTTCAGATCCACATGATGAGATTAATACCCAAACCGCAAACACACGCCTGTGAGAATGAAAGCCTAGGTATATAAATAGCCTATGTTTTACTCAGTGCTATGGCAAGAAAAGCAATAAGTTACTGGAGAAAAAAAGTGAAGTTGGAAAGGAAAAATTAACTGTGTGAGTGAGTAAAACAGGCTTCATCCCAGAAGTGACCACTAACAGCACTAAAATTTTAGACATAATGGAGTTTATTGTAAAAAATAACACATGGAAAGAAAAAGAATGGAAAATGTATTTCACGACAATCAATACAACTAATGTAAGGAAGTTCTGGTGGGAACTGCACTTTAAAATTATTGTGAAACTGTAAAAACATCCATTTGTGGGTTTCTGCTTTTTAAAGTGAAGAATGAATTTTTTTTGATGGAATTAGTCTGTGTCATGGAAAGGATTATTTGGTGAGCCTTTTATTTATGTAGATGGAAGGCAGCAAGTACCTCCCCAACCTCTTTAGGAAAGACTGAATCCAAAGAAGTAACCCAGTGTAAAAACTTCAGACAAACACATGAATACGATAGTCCCCCTCTCATCCATAGTTTTGATTTCTGAGGATTCGGTTACCCATAGTCAACTGTGGTCTGAAAATATTAAATGGAAAATTCCAGAAATAAACAATTAATAAGTTTTCAACTGTATGCCATTATCAGTAGCGTGATAAAACCTCACACTGTCCCGCTCCATCCCACCCGGGCCATGGATCCTCCCTTTGTCCAGCGTCTCCACGCCGTACACACGATCTACCCCAAAGTCACTTAGCAGCCATCTCGATTATCAGATCCACTGTCATGACATCGCAGTGCTTGTGGTCAAGTAACCTTATTTTACTTACTAATGGCTCCAAAGTGCAAGAGTAGTGATCGTGGCAATTCAGAGATGCCAAAGAGACACCATTAAGTACTTCCATTAAGTGAGAAGGTAAAAGTTTTTGACTAATAAGGAAAGAAAAAAAAATCATATGCTGAGGTTGCTACAGTAAGAAAAAAATCTTCTATCAGTGAAAATGTGAAGGAAAAAGAAATTCCTGCTAGTTTACTGTCTCACCTCAAAGTGTAAAAGTTACAGCCACGGTGTGTAACAAGTGTTTAGTTAAGATGGAAAAAACATTAAATCTATGGGTAAAACACATGAATGGAAATGTGTTCTGAGTGACTGTAATTGGGTCCCGTACTGTCCGTGGTTTCAGAGATCCTGGGTGGTCTTGCAATGCATCCCCGTACGGATAAGGAGGGACTGCTCTATTTAATGATGGAAATTGGCTGCACTAACGGAATGGTATCTGCAGAGGTAGGGTTATTTTTTTGGTTTTGTTTTGCTCCCAATGTTTGATTTAGAATTCACCAAACCTTGACATTCTGATTTGCTCTCGAGATACCATGCTTGAGTTGTCCAGGCATCTGCCTTGGGGAGACAGAGCTGAACCTGGAATATCAGGAGGGAGGGAGAGCCCCAGCTTCCCTCACTCACTTCTGGAAGAAAGTTCACACAAAGGTGGTACAAAATGGACAAAGCACAATCTAGATGGGCTATTGGCATAATTTGAGCCCAAATAACCCAGATTTGGAGTAAAGTACTGTCAAGTATTGCATTGTATTTTCAGGGACATGGAGGCCAAGCCACGCTGTGAAATCTCCCCTGCAGGGAAATGAATGTCCCACAGGCAGCCATGATGGGAAGAAGTAATCCAGAGGTTTAAAAAACATTGTCTGGAAATAGGGCAAACCATTCGGGTCTAGACTCCCCAGCATGTAGAAGTTTGGACTATTCCCTGTGGTGGGGACAAGATGGAGCTGAGAACTAGCAGAAAAGGAGACTCTGAAGGTGGGTTTAGGTCGGAGGCTCTGTGAGTCCAGCCCATCTGGTAATAGTTGTAAGTTTGGGTTTTGCTTGCTTTATGCTCAAGGCTTCAGTTTGTTCTTGTGAACTAAGCCTCGTGGTGTCCTGAAGAAAACTAGGGAGAGCAGGCAAAGAGTTTAGTGGTGGCACCAAGGGAGGACAGATAGGCACAGCACACAAGTCCTCTCAACAGCATCAGAGTAGCCAAGGGGCAAGATGAGGGACCGGAATGGGGAAACCTAAAAGACCACTTCGAGAATATGAGGAGGCAGCACTTTGGGAATTCTGCAAAATCATTAAAAGGTATTTTCAGGGGAATTTATTTCTAGCTGTTTGCTGGTGGGCCTCCTTGTCATAATAGTTTACGTTTAAAAACTAAAGTGCAATAATCCTATTTTTTTTAATCACAGGCTGGCAAGGAATTGGATCTTACCAACATTTGTTGTAGTTTATATTAATATTATTAGCCTCTGTTGTAAAAAAAATAAATAAATAAAAATAAAACCAGCTATTAGTGCTTACCCATTTTCTGGGTCTCCTCTTCTTCCTAAGCATACAAAAAGTTCACTTTCAGCCTCCGTACTTGATTGTGACCCTATGCCTAGATCTGCACAATAAAATGTAAGCAGAATAACATCTAACATGTAACTTCGATGCAAAGGCAGTAAGAGTGCAAGCTTTCTTTTCATTTTCTGCAGAAACATTAAAAATCCTATCATGAGATGAGATGGCTGCGTCACAAGAACAAGTCAACCTGGACCCCCCCGCCACGACCCTCATCCAGACTTGACTCAGACTTTGTGTGAGCAAGCAATACTCCCTTATTTGTTATGGCAACATACTCTGGCTAGCCTATCCTAACAAATGCAAACACATTTTATAGACAAGGAAATAAGATTTATGAAGTGCAAGACATTTTGCCCAAAATCACATAATCTAGTACTGTGGGAGAGAAAAGATTCAAATTCAGGCTCTTCTGGCTCTGGTAGCTAAGCTCTTAATCTCATATATATATGACCATCTTATCATCATCATCACCATCACCATCGTCACTGAACATTGACTATGTGTACCTAGTGCTGATCCTACAAACACAGTTCTGAAGATAATGAGCTAAGGCACAAGAGGAAAAGACTGACTTCAAATTTCATAGTAAGTGTTGAAATATAAACAAAACATTCTTAAATCCTTCTATACATAATACTATTTCCATTGTACTTTCTTTGATCCCTAGAACTTGTGAATGTAAACACATCTATGGCTGGGGTAAAAAAAAGAAAGGGAGATATAAAACTAAAATACAGAATATTATTTAAAGTTGTAACTATAATCATTTATATATAATGCTCATGCATACGTCCATAGAAAAAAGCCTTGAAGGAAATACACAAAATATTCATTTATTCATTCTACAAATATTTATTGAATGCTTCTATGCCAAACACTTTTTGACACAGGCACAAAGCATAAAATAGGCAATGTCTGCGCCTTCATAGACCTCTTATATTCTAGTGTTATTTCTTGGGAAAAGGGAAATTATGGGGAATTTTTACCTGTTTCTGAGTATTTTTTGAATTTTCAATTTTTTCAAAGGTATATACTCTTTATATAGTATCAGAAACTCATTCTAAATCCACCATGCACAAACCTATCCCATCACACAAATCACGATATAGTTCTTAAAAATCTTTAGAAAAATATTAGTCAGAATTGAGAGAGGGTGTCATGAAGATACCTGGCATGGGAAGGAATTTATAAATAGGATTATTCATCTTTTTATGATTTACAAGTTACTGGTTTCTTCTAATAAAATTATCTAAGAGATAACAATAAAAACTGAGTTGGATGACAAGATAATTTAGTATCATGCCTCGTAGACAATAACAGCAACCAGTAATTATATTTTTTGAACCAAGTATTGACATGCAGGTTATGACTACAGGATTATTTATGGAGACAACAGAATACGCTATTTGAAATTGGGATATATGGTTGTCATATCCACAGAGTGATCATCAACTATTTATAAATCGAATCACCTTTTCCTTCAAGCTCTGGCCATTCTATATCAATAAACTAGTAAAGCCAGATTCTTAACTTCACCTAAGATAAACTTAAACAGCTCCTCTGTCTTCTGCCTTTCTATGATCAAAACACAAAATAGCTGCTGTTTCTGTTCCCTCAAATGAAGAAAAGCACAAGATGAAAATAAGGTGAGGACCAGAGGGAGCTCAGCCTTGCCTCAACCCTCTCTGTAGCTGTTCCTGGTAGACATCCCCTATTATTCCTGAGGACATTGGTGATTTTCCCCAAGCAAACCCCCAACTCAAACCACCAGTCAGAAGCATCAAAAAGCTTTCACTTCCCACTTCACTACTGGTCTGTCTTATCCAGGATCTATAAAATTCTTGTTTGTTTGTTTTCTCCCTCTTGCTTCTTTTTGCCTGCCTAAGAAATCCTGGTTGTTTTTATAACCTTAGCTAAATACAATAGTCCGTTAGTTGTAGGCAGAGTATGCGGAGAAGGGAGGGGAAAGTGACTGAAAGAGGGAAATTTTATAGACGGAGTATTTGGCTTTAAGAGTCTTTGAAGTTTACTCCAAATCTATCATTTTGCTTATGAGGAATCAAGGTCCCTGAGCTTAGCCAAAATTCAACCCTGATTCTTCATTGGCTAATGTAAGATCTACGAGAACAGAGACTGGATGTTCCTCACCAACATGTTCCTACCTGGAATGGTGCTCAATAAACACGGCTGAAGGAGTGTATTAGCATGCAGTGAACAAATGTCATCATAGAAGTGGAAACAATGTGCAGAAAGTCCTGATTCCGGACATAGCTGGAGTGGAACTGTCCCTGGTAGATGATGGGCCCTCAGATGGGGCTCAGGAGCTGGAGCTGGACGTGCACAACGGGTTGTCTAGGAGCTGGAAAACAGGAGCAGAACTCGCTGCACTGACTGGGAAAGCATAAACAAGCAGAACACTGTGTCACAAGAAAAGAAGGACAGACACAGGGACACACAAATGGCATCAGGAAGACCAAGCAAGAGGCAAGATCACAGAAGAGCATAATAGGAGAATGTAAGGCCAAGCAGAAGCAAGAGAATCAGGAAGGAGCCACACACTGGCAGGGAGAAGGAAGAGACCCTGGTCCTAGAAGAGCCAGGGCGAAGGTCCTAATGGGACAGAGATTCAGCTGCAGAGGACCCACAGGCACAGGGCTGGAGAGCGGGTAAGGAGGTGGTACTGAAGCTCAGAGGCAGCTCTTCCCAGTCCAGGTCCAGAGCTTCAGCCTGACCAATTCCAAGTAGCTCCCCCATGGAAAACACACTCCTCCCTCACAAAGCACACCACGATGTGAAACCTTCACGAGGAGGATCCTTGTCTGTTTACATCACTGTTATATCCAAGCACCTAGAACAAAGCTGAATTAAGTAGATGCTTAATAAATACTTGTTGAATAAATGAACAAATGACTACTGATTGGCAGTTAAAAGGAAGCTCAAAGTTCCCCTCGCCCCATTACCTGTGGGCCATTTTCCCATCAACCCACTCCGATTCCCCTTCCCTGCCCCGCAAAAAAAACCTTGCTGTGGGTATACCAGGCACCAATCAGCATCCATATAAAAACACAGGGTACTCCAGCGGAATGCCCAGCCCAGGCCCAGGGTGTCCGCCGCCTTGAGCAGTCCAATAGGGCAGCTGGGAGAAGGCAGAGACCTAAGCAGCTATATCCGTACTTTCCTCCCACATCTGTGACTTTGGGGACCCAGGAAGAGCAAGGAAAGGACCAGTGTGCTAATGAAGGTCTTCAAGTCCGTGGAAGACTTCATGCTGAGAATTCTGAGATATTCTCCTCATCCACAAAGAATAGTGGAATTGAGTAAAGACCAGGAAATTAGAAGTCCTAGGTTCCAAAAACAATTTTATACTAACTAGATCTCTTGGCTTCAGTTTCTACTGCTGTAAAATTAGCAGGGTATTAGTAGATGATCTGTAAAGGTCACTTCTAGTTCTAGGCTAAGTTTGGTTTTAATCTTATTTTTGTTTCTATCTAAGGCTTGAAATGAAGCATCTTTGAGTCTATTATAACTCTCAGCTTCATGCCAAATAACTTACTAAGGTTCATCATGTCCTTTCTTTGGAAAAAACAAGTGCCTTCTACTATAGAAGCAAAGCTCTACTTCAGTGAACATCTGGAGGCTACAAATAAAGATCTCCTTTACTGTTAAAAGAAGCAATCATCACTATAGTTTCTTAATTTCCATACACTAGACTAAGCTACAGAAGTCATTTTATCTCCATTGAATCCCATAGCAATGTGTATTTTCTATAGCCCCTATTAGATGTCTCAGTTATTCTGTCAGATTTCTCCCATTAGACAGTAAATTTTCCCATCCAAGTACTAACCAGGCCCGACTCTGTTTAGCTTCCAAGATCAGATGAGATCAGGGGCATGTTCAGGGTGGTATGGCCATAGACTAGACAGTTAACTCTGAGAATAAGGTGGTATTTCATTCACCTGGGTATCTCTCATAGCACCTGAGAGGCTAGTGTTCACTTGGTGGGGCCCAGCAAATATTTGTGGAGTATCCTTTCATAGATTTGTATCACACGTATTCCTATACATTTTCAGATGTATCTCTTCAGCTTTTCTGATTGGTTTAGAATCTCCTTGAGTGCAAATAATGGCTCATTCTTCCAACAAAGACCCTCTAACTATTTAGCATTGCTCTAGCCCTTTTGAAAGTATGTAAAGGAAAGAGTAAATTAAATCTGAAGGTGACAATCTGTGTCTGTTAAGGGTCAAATACTAACTATTTTAAGCTTCGTGAGCCATATAATCTGTGTCACAACTACTTAACTCTGCAGTTGCAGTATAAAAACAACCACGGACAATATGTAAACAAATTAGCCAGCCTGCATTCCAACAAAACTTTATTTACAAAATAGAGAGCAAACTTTATTTATAAAAATTGACCTATGGGCTATATTTTTCCAACCCCTTTATTAAATCTTGGAACAAAAAAGCAGCATAAGAACAATTTCTCATCATTTTGCCAGTCACAATGAGAAACATTTGATCTCATACAGATTCTCAAGGAGCAAATAAAGAAAATAAAAAATAATAATCTGATAATAACAAAAGAAAAAGCAAAACATCACTCAGTTAATTGATTATGTCAAGGCACTAGCCAATCATTTCACTGTATGTAATACGATGTACATTTGACTATTCATCTAAACACATAACTACACACAATCACCATGTTTTAAGATCATAAATCTTGCTACAATATCCTTCAGACTAAAATTCTGGCTATTTCAAAAACTTATCCCCAGAAGAAACCTCTCCTAGCCTGCTCCAGAAAGATTTCTCTCTGGGTAATGAAAGCTGGGGGGACAAAGAGAAAGAGGAGGTCAAATAGTAGCAATGAAAAATTGTGTGGTGAAGTCCCATCACTCGGGAATAAATAATCAACAATATATAAAAACTTTTTAAGAGTCAGATCTCACAATCCCCAAAAAGGTATCACTAAGGGGTCCTGGTTCACGAACTTCAGTCTACAAAGAGAGAAAAGGAAGGCCTAATGTTTATAAACTACATTTTTTGGATATAATTTAGAACAAAAAGTAAGGAATTCCTCTTTACTCACCAGCCATCTGAGGACTCTGACACTGACATTTTGCATCTGTTTTGGTTCCTGCAGCTTCTACAAAACAGATCCATCCATCCCCTACTCATCCTTCCAACACAGTCAGAAGCATTCACAAACTCACATGCATGTTACTTGTACATACATGTGCACAGAGCATACGCACAACACACACACACACACACACACACACACACAATACCCATCTGGAAGCTCGCTGTTTTGTGCTAAGGATAATCATCTCAACTCCTCCCCATGAGGTCCCTAAATAATAAACCAAATTAAACTTGAGTGCTCTGACTACCAAAAGTGAAAGGAAAAGAGAGGTGGCTCTGCCAAAAGATAACAAAGGCTGCAAACTGATCGCCAGGAACCTGGAGCTGGTTTAAATGGCACCAGGATACTCAGACACAGACACTCTCTGGCGCTAGACACTGCCCTGGAAAGTGGATTAGCTGGGCAGATGGTCTCAGACTCAGAGCGGGATACCTGGGAGAGTCTGCCAGCAACTGTTGGAGGGCCCACCGCATATATTTAGGAACTTTGCAAGGGTTCCGGGGCCTTTCAGGACACTGTCACTCTGTCCCCAAGGAGTCAGCATGCACACACATCACAGAGACAGTTTAGTCCCTCATGGAGGAGGAGCAGGAGGAGGGGAGTCGAGGAAACTGAGAGAGGAATGGGCTGTAAAGTCTGAGCCAGTTTACACCCGAAGGCAAGGCTGATAGATGTTTAATTAATTTGATTTCCACTCTCTTTGACCATAATTCGATCTTTGTCTCCCTCCTCAGATTCAAAGTCCAAGGTGGACAGAGGACATGGGCAGGAAGGGTGATACTACAAGGCTACAGAAAAGACAGATGTCCCCTCTACCACCACCTTCATGAACAATTCAATTCCTAGAGCTAAAACAATGATAACATCAGAACTGTTATAATGGCTCTGACAGCAAACACCACCAGCTCCTACAGAGCAGCCCCAAATGGGGCAGATAAATGGCAGATAAATAAAAAAAGGACACCAGCACAGCCAGTCCCACTGAAATAGGGCAACCAATGTTTCTGTGAAAGAGAAGAGGGAGGAGGAGGAAGGAGAAGGAGAAGAAATAGTCGCCAAAAGTGGGGTCTAAATTGTCAGTGAGAAGGAACAGAAACAGCAAGGCAGTCTAGAATCCAGGAGGCTGTGGGAGGCTGTGTGAGGGAGGGGGAGGCTGCGTGGGCCAGGGCAGGTGCACTGCTGCTGCCGTGTACAGCAAGGAGGGGGTTACACGGGGCCCCACCCCTGGGCACTCCGGGTGCCATCCTCCAGCAGCCCCTTCACTCCCACCAGAAACGCTTGGGCAGGGCATGGGTATCCATCCGGGCCCCGCCACCTCCACCCGTTGCCCCAGGAGGTCCCTTGAGTCTATCCCTCCTGTAGCTTGACAGTATAACAGAAATGACCTCCTCTGGAAGGAGATCACAACTTCAGGTCCTGCTCCTTGTCTGTCTCAAATGAGCCTTTCAAACGCAAGCAGACACAGGCAGGAAGGGCAGAGTCTGACACTGCTGGGCAACCAGCTCAGGATTTCTGACCGACCGGATATCATTCACCGGCTGGTATCATTCACCGGCTTGGATGCAGCAAGGAACGTCTATTTTACCCTTTTCATCTGGAGCTGTCCCCATGTGACCTCTGCCAACCTCCCATCCCTCACCTCAAGGCACCTGCCTCAAATAACTTCCCTTGTGTTGTCATTCACCTCATGGATAATTGATAGCATGTCAAGCTGATGCTAAGAAAAGAACAAGGTGGTTAGATGTGTGCCTGCTATAAATAGACCCACGACATGACCAGCATTTGCCAACTCTTGAGCAAAGAAAGGCAGAAGCAGAAACAGCAGTGGTGGTGGCAGCTTTCCCCCAGGTCCTTGGAAGAGCTGGTTTCACATTGGCGGCCACGGCCCTGCTGAGTGGCTCTGATGACTAACAGCAGAGGGTTGGGAAGATGCCTCTCCCCATTTGGGAGCAAAATTAAAAATACCACACGAACTTTCAGGCTTGTTTGACAGATGTCGAATAAAAGCTCGAAGAACACATACTTTAAAACATTTGCCTCATTCCTCCTATCTTTTTTTCTGTATGTTTCAGGTACCTTATGGCTTTATTTTGCTCCCAGGAGCATTTCTGGTTCTAAGTTTTTATATACATATACTCACGTCATTAAATATGTAATTGGCACCTACAAGGACTATAAATTAGGTATATGGTTAGACCCTGCAGGTACAAAGAGAAAGAATAAAATAAGGCCTCCAACTTCATGATGCATTATCAGGAATCCTTTTGTTACAAGTAGCAAAAACCAATTCAAAATAGAAAGAAATATAAATGGAAAAGTTATAAGGATGCAAGGCCTTTCTCAACAGTTCCCACTAAGGGGTCTCCACCAAACAAGGGAGCGAAACTTAGATTAAAGGGGCACCTTTCCACCAAGCCTATCTTTTTCACAAGGCCTCCCAATGGTTGCTTTTAGATTAAGAGCAAGGGGTGGGAGAAGGAACAGAGAACCACGGCAAATGAGCTTTTTAGGCTTAAAAATTACATGCAAGTTTAGATTGAGATCTTTGGCTTGGTTACTCACATACGGGACAAAGTGGAAACAAACTGACCTGAATGCTCTTAAGTCTTTGAGGGCATTGAATTGCCAAATAAACCACAAGCCCCATCTGAAAAATCCTGTAACTGCCCATCCTCATAAGCTCCGCCAACAAGAAAGGGGCTGTGAAGGTTGTGCAGGCCCCGGGAAAGCTGCCCCCTCCTACGCTAACTTCAGACATGGCCTGGAGGGTAATGGGGGAGGAAAAGGCCAGACAGAAACTACAGGAAGAGACATAACCAACTGCAATTGTTGCATAAAAGCATTATGTCTCAGGATCACAGACATTTACTATATAAACTGTAAGGGTTGGCGCCTACAAGCAAAGCAGCAAACTGGGAAACAATGAAAACTGAAAGGAAAAGGCTTGGGTCCACGGCCTACTTCCTAAATGGGTGACTGAGCAAGTCCTCCAGCCTTGCAAGAGGTTGATCATGGGAGGTTCTTAGGAGAGGTATAGTTTGAGCCAGACATTCACCAAGCATATGAGTTGAACTAAGTAAGTTCTTCCTTACCCAGTCATCAGCAGTGACAGACATAGAAGAATCTGAGCTGAGAATGTAACAGAAGCCACCAGTGTGCATATATCACCAATAAACCTGTTTCCTGCAGAGGCTTTAATAACCAAGCAGACAGGAGATCTCTCCCCTGTTTCCAAGCAGTGGATCTCATCAATAACCCAGACAAGAGATAATATGCCAAGACCTGCTGTGCCCTCCCGGCCGAGCGTGACCTCACAGGTTCCTGGTTATCAAGCTCCAAGTTCATGCCTGGGAAATGATGGAAATACACCCTGGGCTGCACAGGCTTTTACTGATTCATTTGTAAGCTACACTAATAATCCCACGACACAAACACAGGGGAAAAAAATCTTTCGGGAACCGTCAGAAAGGTTATTTTTGTAAGACATGAGGGAATGATTATAATGATTTATTAAAATCTTACAATGTGAGAAAGTAAGATCGGCAAACAAAATCCAATTAAGGAATTCACCAAATGAAAAGGAATTGAACTCCTGCATCCTGGGGTTGACAAAGAAGCCATTCAGTAAAGAGCTTTATATGCTAAACTTAGCTGGGTAAACCTAGTTATTTTCCATGCAGCGCTGTTCTTAAAGAGCTATTTAACTTCATCCATCTCTACGATCTAAAAGACTAAGTATTTAGACTTGTGGGGGTTTTTCAAAAAAAGAAATTTAAGCTCCAATTTTAAAATGAACTTGCCTCAGAGACTATGCTGTGTGGATTTAAGAGTTGATTAATGCAGTGTTCCTAAGGCCAACTCCTTTTCCCCTCCTCCCCAAAGCCCTCTCTTAACCACACAAGAGCCACTAACACCTACCCCTGCTTTAATTTCCAACTTTTCCCATCCAGATATATTTATCTGCCTTCTTCTTCTCTCAGCCACATGGGCTCCATGTTCTTTGGATGTTTTTTTTTGCATATATAATATTTTTTAAAAAATATTTCCCTTTTGTATTTGTTTCTTCTCTGAAATTTCTTAGTAAACATTCTCCGGGATCTAAAAACATCTCACAAACAAAGGAATGACAGCTGTCCTCGATTGTTCGAACCACCCTAGGTACCCACACTACATTCTGCTCTGCTTAACGCTGCATTCACTTCTCAGCCCTCGGTCCTCAGGCTTCCCGCTCCCGCTCCAGGAAAAACCACTCTGCAAAGTCATCAATACCATCCCAAGGGCCACAAACCCTCAGCATTCCTCAGTCCCACTCTCCAGCTGCTGACACCAGGGACCGCACCTTCCTCTTTCCCACTCTTTCTTCTCTGACTTCTAGGCATGATTCATTGCCAGTTTTCCTATCCCCTCTTCTTCCCAGGCTTCTCGTCTTCCCACTCCTTGCCTGTTGGTGTCGGCTGGGATACTGTGCTCAGCCCTCCTCTCTTCTCCACATGATTTCCCTAGAAGCCAGCCACATTCATGCCCTAGCTCCTCCCGGAGGATGGATGAGGAGTCCTTCCCTGGTGCTCTAGTGGTTAGGGAGAAAAAAAAAAAAAAAGAGAGAGAGAGAAGTCCCAACATTTTCTCTCTGGAGACCTCCTCTCCTGACCAGCTGGAGTGAACAGCTCATATTCAAATGTCTAAAATGGTACCTATTATCTGTTCCTCAGCACCTGTCCCTCCACCTGTGCTTCCTAATAGAACAAACTGTTCAAGCCAGAACAAGCTGAATACCGGTTGGGGAAATTTCTCTTAACCAATGAATCCACAGCCTGCTCCCAAGGGCACTGGAAACTCTACATCTCTGCTGGACGAATCTACGTGTTTATGAATTATAATGTAGCTGAAAGGAACAAGATGACTACATCCACCTGGCAGAAGTAGATTTAAAAAAAAAAAAAGGTAGTTAAAGTCTTACAGCAAAACTGAGAACCATGCATACTCTTTCCAGCTTCGAGATAGCTAGCTCTCCTCTGCACCCTGGGGAAATAAGTCCTCTTTATGTTTTCTCTTTTCACAGCTATTTCCAACAGTGCAACAAAGAGCTCAAGTCCTGTATCTCTTGTTTTAACTTTCCTTTGTGCAAAAGAATCTTATTTTTTTCCAATAGCTTGAGCTATACATGCTTATTTGGAGGGAAAGAGATTTGGCAATGGAAATGAATCCATCCACTAACTCCTCCCCAATCAAAATTGAGAAATCTCAGAAATGACATCTGGGACACAGGTCCTGACCCCCAGTGGTGACTCCAGCATCCATTTCTGTAGGCAAAAGCTTGAAGCGTGGCAGTCTGGCAGGAAAGCAGTGGAGTGGGCTCCCAAAGCCATATTTGCAGCACACTTTTTATCAGACTGAGGACAAGTCTAATATGTCCTTCCCCACCAGTGCTGGTGCTATTTTGGGTGAGCTCACATTGGGTGTGATAAGGAGACGCGCAAGGCTAAAGCACCATCTGTTTGTAATCATGCCAATTTCTTACATTTCCCATTCAGGTGCTTTGAGGTTACTCAGAAAGGAACAACTGTATTCATATATTATTTTTAAGTATCTACATTCTTATTGATAGAGGTTCTCAAGCAGCTATAGAAGTGGTTGGCTATATAGCAAGGACAAAAGACTTCCAAGAAATTTTTAACTAAAGACAGGCCTAGGCTGAGTGAAGAGGTTACATCAGTATGAACTCTCTTTCTTTCTCTCCCGCTCTCTCATCCACACAGAAATTTTGAGCATCCTCAGAAAATAAAAAAGGCTTGACAGTCTAATGCCTCATTGTCCAGACATAAAAAAATGTGATATCCTGAAAAACTAAAAACAAAAAAGCATATTCGTTGTAGCACCTTGGCTACCCAGTGTAGTGATAAAAGGGAGACAAACTGAAAGCATGTGCACCTGCAAAACACAGAGGTAGACTTAGGCAATAAATACCATCACTTATCTCCAGTGAGAATGGCCTTTATCAAGAAGTCCCAAAACAATAAATATTGGCGTGGATGCAGAGAGATAGGAACACTCATACACTGCTGGTGGGACTGCAAACTAATGCAACCTCTGTGGAAAGCAATATGGAAATACCTTAAAGAGATACAAGTAGAATTACCATTTGATCCAGCAATCCCAATGCTGGGCATCTACCTAAAAGAACAAAAGACATTCTATAAAAAAGCCATCTGCACTCGAATGTTTATAGCGGCACAATTCACAATTGCAAAGATGTGGAAACAACCCAAGTGCCCATCAACACATGAGTGGATTAATAAAATGTGGTATATGTATACTATGGAGTACTATTCAGTTTAAGAACCAATGGTGATACAGCACCTCTTGTATTCTCCTGGGTAGAGCTGGAACCCATTCTACTAAGTGAAGTATCCCAAGAATGGAAAAATAAGCACCACATGTACTCACCAGCAAATTGGTTTCACTGATCAGCACCTAAGTGCACATACAGGAATAACATTTATTGGATGTCGGGCAGATGGGAGGGGGGAGGCG